>JAHDVE020000923.1:0-273720 GCA_022606495.2 Halesus radiatus
AGACAGAATCAGAATCTTATCTATGGAATTTAATTGATTTTGACAGATAAAAAGTTGCCAGCTTTACAAAGAAGGTATTAGAAGTACTTGCGCGTAAAAATTCAAATTCAGGTTCAATTATTTTTTGTAATACATAGGATGTATAATAATATAATTGGAGTTAGTCTATAAAGTTAGTTACTTCGTAATTTATGAAAAAAAAATAATGATTGGTTTCCTCATTCAACCTTGACAGTTCGACGCACTCGGTAGACTTTCCTGTAATGAAGACAAACCCCCCTTGTTTTAGTTTCAAACTATTGTTTAGCAAATTAAGTTGTCACTGCCCCTTTAATCGATTTAAAAACGCTGTTTTTAAAAATTTACAAAAAAAAACCGAGACAGGAAATAATTCCACGAAGTTAAGTTTGAGTACTTAGCTGATATCTACAAAGAGTAATTATTTTATATTAAATGAAAAAACACAATTTGTAAAACACCACTTTTATTGAATTAATAACGATCGCCATCCAGGTATCGCTTCACCGAAGCTTCGTCAGGGCTTATTATTAACACAAATTGTGTTTTTTCATTTAATATACAATGTCACATCCCAAAGTGTTTGCTTCCTTGGAAAAAAAAGTAATTATTTTCCTTAATATTTTTAATCCCATAATATGTTTATCTTTTTTGATACCTAAGTTATTAAAGATTAGTATATACTAATATTCGTTGCGTAACTGTTTTGTTTTGGATCTCGCTGGTACCAATTTTAACAAACACGTATTTCGGGATCACAGCTATTGCACGAGAGTTCGCGCATTTGTTTGTATAGTTGAATTTTACTAAGAAACTAACTAACTAACCATCACGCCGTTTCCCCGCAGGGGTAGGCAGAGAGGACGGATCGCCAAACAACTCGATATTGGCGTACGCTTCTTGCTTCATTCACATTCATACAACGCCTCATACATTCTCTTCTGTTATTCCGACTTCTGACATGGTCCGACTCGAGTATTTGATTCACTTGATCGTGCCATGTCTTCCTCGGGCGTCCCCGGCTTCTTCTTCCATTCACATTCGCCTCATATATTCTCCTTACACTCCTTTCTTGATTCATTCGCTCTACATGCCCAAACCATCTAAGCGTCCCTTTCTTAATCTTGCTCACTACGCTTACATCAGCCTTGCATTCTTTACGAATATCAACATTTTTCACTCGATCACACATGGTTTTACCACACATTCGTCTCAGAGATCTCATTTCTACAGCATTCAGTCTACTTTCATCCTTCCTCTGCCAGTTCCATGCCTCACTGCCATACATCAAGGTTGGTATCAGCACTCCATTGTGGACTGCTAGCTTCGCTTCCTCGGACAACTTTTTGTTTGCGCCAACCGCGTTCAGTCCTCCGTTAATGGAGTTTCCTGCATTCACCCTTCTTTCAATATCCCTATCAGTCTTTCCATCTCTCGTAAACATACTTCCCAAATACACAAACTCATCAACCTGCTCCAAGTATTCATCATTCACAACTATATTGCATACTATTACTACTATGCATACTATTATTACTAAGAATGTGGACGATTAATCAGTTACTCCATTATGGACGATTAATTATTAGTCAACTTCGATTGAAACTGTATTGTGAAATCTAAATTCTTTGTATGCACAGAGTGAACATATATGCTAGCCGCGCACTAGGCAGCCAGGCGCGGCGGCCAATAGATCTTCAAATTTATATGAAAATGTATTCAAGCGAACGCACTAGGCAACCACATGGCAGATATCGTTGGCTTCGGAAGCCAGTCGAAACATAGTGATGCTTGCAGCCGACTGCGACAAATGGAAATGTATGTGGCCGGTCTTATTCTTACTGATATTGTACAAAGTGAAGTCCCTATTGCTCCATTAACAATGTGTAATTCCAAGACGGAATGCATGTATTTCTCCTCTTTAGACAGTAGGGAAATAGTATTGGAAATTGAAATTGACGTGATTCTTGATTATGGTTGCTTCATAATAATTAATCTTTTACTGGTTGGAGTTTTTTTTTATTTAGAATAATTTCGATACGGCTGTGAACAAACAACAATGTGCTCGATTTTGAAAATCTAAAACAAAGTGTTTGAAATTCTAGAAAGCTCTTTCCGAGCCACGTAGTGCCATTAACCTAATTTAATCCCAAAATTTATTAATTGTATAGATGTCGCAAATACAACCAGGATTCAAGTTGTCTTCACTAAGAGCTAAAATAATTTATTACTTAGTAAGGTCTATTCACATCTACTAGCACTGCGCAGAGCAGAACAGTACAGTAAAGACACAGCAAAGACGCGAGTATTCCATTCACACCTACCAGCACTGTACAGTACAGAACTGTACAGACACGACAACATTAGTTGCATAGGTTATATATAAACACATTCATATTACAGCGTAAGTAAGCGTGACGCATCCGCACATGTATGGGCCAGCACCGGCCGAGATTGTCGGCTAGAATATTTTGACGTTGCTGGTGGCCGCTAGACGTCTGCGCCTGCGCGGTTAGTATGAAAAAAATATCGTTTATCACAGCCACCTTCGTCACTTGGCGTCATTAGACGCAGATATTGTTAAAACCGAGAAGATGGAGAACCATCGGATTGAGTTGGTCGGGAAATTTAGGTTATAAAATAATAATAAATATGGGAATAGGATAATAAAATCCTCAAACATGTTCTGGCGGAAGCTAATGCTCAGTTGACAGTTCAGTTGACATCCGTACTCGCGTCTTTGCTGTGCTGCGTGGTGTAATGTGAATACTCGCTTCTGTGTCCTTTCTGTTCTATATTGTTCTGCACTGTACTGTGCTGGTAGATGTGAATAGATCTTTATTTTAAAGGTAGTTATGTTATTGGTAGGTACCAGCCGTCACTGCTTATAACCCCAAGTACAGTCTGACATTTATAGGCCTTCCACACGACTGGTTTGTGCGATACTAAAAAAGCCATGGCGTCGAAAGGTTCGACCATCCGGTCGTCCTTTCCCAAAGTCGGTAGGCTGGAATGGATGGCCGAATCTTTCGACGCTACGGATTGTTTAGTATCGAGCAAACCAGACGTGTGAAGGGCCTATTCATAATAGAGAAAAAATGAGGGCGTGGCGATCGTTTAAAATGTTTTAAATGGTATCACCAAGACGGTTCGTAGGAAAATGATTGTAATTTAAAAAAAGTACAATGGTCCAAGTTGATATTTTTTTATTTTAACTAAGCGGTGTTCAGAAATTAGTGATGCGTTCCGAAAGGAGATGATTCTACATCAAAATCTAAGCCAATTTTATCTTAAAACTTTTTTCATTAATGCTTTGCAAGGAAGATAATTACACGGAAAGGCGATTTTTTCCGATTTCTGAAAATTATGGATCGAAATAACTATATTGGACCACTTGTCGTCTATATTGACTGTACATAGGGGTGGGTCTTCCAGTCTGCGGGCTACTAGGTATGTAAGGCTCGGTCCAGTTTGTCCAAAGGGTAGAAGAGGCGTTGTTTGAAGGAATTGCAGAGTCAAAGGCGGTTTGTAGAGATGTCCAGGTAGGCAGAAGAGGCAGGTAGAGCGGAGCGGTCGAGTTTGTTGTCGTGTGTTCGAGTGATGTGACTGAGTGAGTGACGAGCGGTCGTCTATTGCGGAATATTTATAGGGCGCGATAGAACCGTGTGCATTTTTGTGGATGAACGCTCGATCCGACCCGTGTTACCGAGGTACCTTCTGGTATAGCGTTTTGTGTTTTATTTTCCAACATTTAATTTTATTCAAACAACAGACCTCACTCGACAGTTTCCTCTCCTTTAAGCCACTTATTCCCACCATTTTTATTAGGATCACAATCAAACACACAATTTTATTCTGAGGATCCCAATCTCGACAGTGTGCGGGAGAATGCTTACACCTACTTAATACTAACATTTGTATACCTAATTTATAAATAGCAATGTTGACGAGAGTCCCACCGTTTAATATATATATGTTCATTTGTGATGAATATAGCGGGACTCTCGTAAACCTAAATTGAATTTTTGGGCAGCTTGCGTTTTTACCGGGGCATTTTGCGAATCCCCTCGTGCCTTTGATGGGTTAGTCCAATCCCGTTTCGTTTTGTTGCTTGGACGGCGGACGGCGTAAAGTAGTGTCACTTGGTCATATGGGATGCATCATTATGTTCGATACAATAACGATCTATTAGATGTTGGATAAATAAAAATAAAGAAAAAACAAATTTACAAATTCAAAATTTTGTAGAAAATATGAAAAAACGAATTACGATGTTTTGCGTTGTTTCTTTAAAACAAACTGCCAATACGTGAAAACATTTGAATGCGAATAACACATTTCAAAGACGAAGTGAGTAACACTGCGTTGCCATAGTAATGTCATTTTGTGGATCCAAAATAACAAATATCTACAATAACTCCGGTTCAATTAAAAAAAATATAGATATCAATAATGCCGTTTAAACTTACTTAATACCCGTATATTTAGATTTTTTTTTAAAGTTAGTTTTCATAGTTTCAATTTATCAAAGCCCGTCAAAACGTTCCAAATTCATGGCCGGCCGGTTATGATCAGTTTTGAGGTAAGAATGTCAAATGTCAAAACAAGGATGCGCTTTACCGTACAAAATTTTATATTCTATTTATTGTAAACCATAACTAAACATAAGTAATAAAATTATCTACATTTTTAGAAACTTTAATTCAAATAATAACGAAAGTATTGAGCATTATTATTAACATAATATTCGTATTGGTAATTGGTTCACTTATGAATACTCTAATTTCTTTCATTTATAATACTTTTTTTATATTGAACAACAATTATAGAGCTTAAAGTCACCCAAATTAAGTTTAAATTTCTCCAAAACTAACAAATAAAAATGTTCATACTAATCCAAAAACAGAATGCACACGTGACGTCAGATGTTCCAAAAATAATGGTACCAACATAACAAGGTGTTTTCATGAGATGATTTTTTATTTATTTTTAAATAACGATTCATAAATTCTACGTATAGTAATTATATATAATAAAAGTCATGTATCCAGAATCGGGGTTTGCTGATCTATATGAGTATATATTTTTAAAACCATTACATTTTTCACTGGAGTTCCTTATTAAATGCCAAGCTATAGGTACAAATCGTAAAAGTACCTAGGCGCACTTTGTGAAAGCATGGTTTTGGTGGGAAATAGGCCCATTCAGATTGGGGGGAAAGTGCAGTCCAATGTCCTTTTCTAGTTAATAAATTGAGCTAGAAAAGGTCACCACTGTTGTCACAAAGCGCTACGATCGGTAACCAGACAAAATAACCCGGAGTCGAAATTTGTCAAACGCATTGAAATGAGGCTCAGAGTTAACGTTCGGCCTGTTTCTTGTGGATTCGGTCTTTGATTTTGGTATTCTCTAGGTCAAGATTTTTGTGGGAGAAAAAATCGAGTTTGACGCACTTTCCTTTGCTAGGTGAACAGCAATCGCCCACATAAAGCAGAAATGTCTTTATTTCCTCGAAGGCGATTAACTTCCTAAAATTCGAACGAAATCGCGTACTCCTTATCCAGGTGGTATAGCTCAGGCATAATTATTAAAATGTTTGACGGTTAAATTCTAACAAACTTACAAACAATATGACAATGTCGGAAAAAAAGAATCGGTAGTAAAAGGAGATTTAGCACTTTGCTTTTTTTTTGGAGGCTTAAAAAATGCCCGGTTAAACGAAAGACCAAGGTGTGTTCTACTTGCAGTATTCAGTTAAATCATCTATGATATTTCTAAGCCATCCAGTTTTTAAACCAAAAACACAAATGCTTTTTTTATTATTTCCCATTGGAAGCAGCAAAACTCTTGCATGGTGGTTTATGGCATCATGAAATTTTCACAGCCTTATATTTGTCAATTTTTTAGATCCAAACAACTGTTTTCAACTTGCAACGTCATTTATATTATCAGCTTTGAATTGTTGAAATAATTATTTAACTAAAAAAGGCAAGACGCCATTTTGTTTTCTCCATCGGTTTATTCAATCTAATTCTCGAGTATTATTAACTTATTGCTTAAAAGCTAGTTTCAATTAAAAATAATATTAACTAGGTAGATTCATGTAATTATTTATTAGTTTATTATTTAGTTTTATAAAAAACCGAAATAAAGACTGTTCTGATATACTATTACAAATTTTACATCATTCAGTCTGACATTTAAAAGTAGGTGAGCGCTGGGACAGTTTAAAAGGTTTTAAATGGAAACACAAATATGGCTCATAGGAAAATCAAAGTAAGTAAGTAACACAATGGTCCAAGTACCAAACCACGGTCGCATGAACGAGTATTAGATGTTAGATAAATAAAAAAAAACAAAACCAAATTCACAGACACAAATCTCTATATATAGAAGAATGAAAGTTTGTCTGTCCTCAATTTTCTTGAAAATTAGCAGACCGATTTCGCTGAAAATAGCACAATTTATTTTTATTAATGTCGGGAAGGTTTAGAGAGTAGTTTGAATTTAATCCAATATGTAAAATTGTTGCCATAATGTTTTAAAATTTGTATGAAAAACAATGAATCCGCCATGTTGTATTGAGGTTAGCCCATAGATATACCAATCTGGTTAGCCAGAGATTACATATTCAAAAGACGAAGGTTCGTTTGGGTAGAATATTTTCAAAATGGAAAACATAAGTAGGTACCTACTTTAGAACTTTTTTATTTTGATATATTTTGGAAAAATAAATGGTTGGCTGAAAAGAAATTTTCAAATTGTTTCTTTGTTTAGATATAGTAATAGTCGTCACAAGATATTACTTTCGCTGTCAAATCAATATGGCACCCAAACGACAAGCAAAAATTCACGACTTCATAACTTCATTAAAAAAAAAAAAATTCCGAGCAAGGCCGGGTACACATCAGCTAGTTAGTTATAAACAAATATTAATGTAAAAAAAAATGAATTGCGACGTTTTCCTTTGGGCGTTATTATTTGTTTACTAATAAACTGTCAAATTCGAAAGTCAAGGATAACCTCAAATCAGATGGTACATGGTTATAATTGTTTAAAAATCGTAATAAATCTACAAAAGCGGTACCTATGAAATTAATAATATTTTACTACGTACCAGTTATTTCAACAGTCAGTTTGTAAACACCTTCTAAATTGGACACCAGCTTCCTCGCTTGAAATTCTGCTAACAGTGGGAAATACACTTCCATCGTTCCATTGGATTATTCATTTGAAATAAATTGACACAATGATTAAGCAACTAAAGTTTAAAAGATAATGGTTCAATGGTTGGGATTGCCATTACAATGACAATTTGTAGTTCTAAATTAACAAATATCTACAATTAAATGCCAAGCCGTAGCTGTGAGCATGCATACTAAATACCTAGTACCTATCCACCGACTTATAGAAATGTGTGTATTATTTTATTCGGAGAAGTTGGGGTGTAAACTGCTGTTGTGTGTTGATAATTTGCAACAACTTTAATGCTAAACGGAGGTGGAACTGCCAGGCTGACAGCTATGCAACGGTAAAGTTGTTTCGCGTAGGTATTAGGGAAACAGAAACAGGCAGTTGCGGCGGCGTTGGGGGCAGCTACCAGCCACCAGCCGCGTCCCACACCAACCTGTAGACTGTAGGTCAGTGATGTACAACCTTTTTAGCCAGAAGTATGTTTTTCTTGAATAATTTTTGGGATATTATACCGTGTTGCCATTCCTTCTCCTGTAGCCAACGTTTCGGACAGCCTTACAGTGTCAATCACAAGGAAGATAGATGTCCATTCATTGTTTTTGTGTTTAATTCGTAGAACTCCATTTAATTTTAAACTAAATTTAATTAGAAATTAATACACGAACTAATGATTTTAACATAACATTAATTAATAAAGTAAGGAAAATTATATATTCACCGCTTCTCAGTATGTTCACATTGTAAAAACAATATAACCCATTTAAATAAATCAATTAAGAAAACATTATCATTTAAATATGAGGAAACACACATTATAAATGAAAAATCCTCACAAAACAGAGAATTTTAATTATTTTATAACTAAATTGGTTTTACCGATAATAAATCATCATTTTTAAAAACCCGTCCAAATTAGAATTAGGTGGGAGTAAATAAAATCATATAAATAAGTCGTCACAATGTGGAATAACCGCAGTTTGGAAATGGCCTTGAACGCCGAAACAGCTGTCACAATAATAAAAACTAAAAATACTTGCAGAACTTAATAATAACATTATTAAAGTTGATTTAAATAAAAAAATAAAAAATAGATGTCCATCATCAAGGCATGTCCTGATGATGGACAATGTAACGCTGTCCAAAATATTAGCTACAGGAGGAGGAAGCGCAACACGGAATAACATCCCAAAACCTATTCAAGAAAATTAAATCTATACGTTAGTAGGTCGCAGGTCGCGTCGCTAGTGTATATATATATTTTTACATGAACACCGTACAAACGTTCCAATTGTCCGGAGCTTATAGGTACATACATATTATAAACTAAAAAATAACTGCTAAATATTTAACTGCCACTTCATTTTGTTTTTAAATACATAGTTGGGGTTTTCAAATAAAATTTAATCGGGTAACCTTTTTGTATTCGGTAAAATGGCCACCATTTAATAAAGCAACCATACAATGCACAAAAAGCGCCGAAGGCGAATATATTTACTTCTCCGAGTTCAAATCAACAAATGTGGTCGATTTTTATCAATCGGAGATTTAAAAGAACGTTTAAAAACTTTTAATTTTGGGCGGCTGACTCAAAATATCGAAGACAGGCAAGTTTGTTGCGATACCCTTTCGTATTTTGGAAAATAGAATGGAAACCTTAAATATTTTGATCATTGACGATTGCCATTCAATAAGAAATATCAAAATTCACTTTGCCCGCTCTCAATACAGGATTTCCTAGCGAGACAGGCACAGTACCGTTCCCCTTATTATAAATAATGCATTTTATAGATGAATGAAGATTTAAAAAAAAAAACTTCCCTTCCATGTTTTCAGAAAAAAACATTTGCTCATTACAGGTACCCCTATAAAGTAGAACCATTCAAATTAACAATAATCGCCCAATGTTTTCTAGGCCTAAGTTTAAAGCAACAAATTAATGCCGTCGATTTTTATGTATTGTATTTAGCCAAGCGGGACGCATGGAAAGGCTCGCGGGTTGCACGAACTGGGCTCGCCGGCCGCGGGTTCTGCCACTGCTGTAGACTGTACGGCTGCATTCTGCATTCACCCATAAAATAAAGTTCGTTACGATTTTCTGCAACCTCTGCAACCTCCTCGATATTTATACAGACCTGGTAATAGAAGATAGACGGTGAGCTGTATATCTTAAATATTTTGATCATTGACGATTGCCATTCAATAAGAAATATCAAAATTCACTTTGCCCGCTCTCAATACAGGATTTCCTAGCGAGACAGGCACAGTACCGTTCCCCTTATTATAAATAATGCATTTTATAGATGAATGAAGATTTAAAAAAAAAAACTTCCCTTCCATGTTTTCAGAAAAAAACATTTGCTCATTACAGGTACCCCTATAAAGTAGAACCATTCAAATTAACAATAATCGCCCAATGTTTTCTAGGCCTAAGTTTAAAGCAACAAATTAATGCCGTCGATTTTTATGTATTGTATTTAGCCAAGCGGGACGCATGGAAAGGCTCGCGGGTTGCACGAACTGGGCTCGCCGGCCGCGGGTTCTGCCACTGCTGTAGACTGTACGGCTGCATTCTGCATTCACCCATAAAATAAAGTTCGTTACGATTTTCTGCAACCTCTGCAACCTCCTCGATATTTATACAGACCTGGTAATAGAAGATAGACGGTGAATCGGATAATGATGTAACGTTTCATTATCATTATTAGTTTCGCGTTACCCGTTGAAGTTAGTGCATACTAAGTAGACCTCCATACCTCAATTGAGGTATGTTGCAAAGCTGAAAGGACTGGCAATGAATTATATCATCTCAAATTAAAAAAAAAACACTTTGTCAAAAACCACGAATTTATTATATTTTTACACAAAACCCTTTCGCTTAGATCTTCACCAGGGCAAATATAATATCTAAAGAATATTACAGAGTTGTCGTATGTACGAGTATATAGGTACTTTTTATTCTTTAATTATTTATAATTTCTTCAAAATATTGGTATTCACTTTGTGGCGTCATTATTAATAAATTAATTCATTTTTTTATTAATATACACATATCACACATGTTTCGAAAGCGATGCTTTCTTCATAAGGAATATATAAAATACTAAAAAATAATAATGTCAAGTTTAGACAAATGATGAACATAGGACACAATAATGTAAGAATAGACAAATTATAAATATAAACAAAAATTGATTAAAGTAGGTAAGTAATTAAAAAAAAAATTATAAAAATATATTAACAAATTTATATTGGAAATTAAAGAAAAAAATATTTTAATTATTAATATTAATATGAAAATTATTAATTAAATTTAGTTCAATTTGAACGCGTTTCTGATTTCTAAAATTTCAAATTTATCTAATTGAAAACCGGTTGTATTTTTGTATGTAAAAATTTTAAACCTTTATTTTTATTAAAAGAATGATTGACTTTTAAAATATGGTTGGCAGAATAGGTAGAGTAATTGTTATTATTTAACACCTTGGGTGTTCCTTAACTCTAATACTGAAATTTCTAGAAGTTTTTCCAATGTAAAAATAGTTGTAATCGTTATAAATTTTTAGAGTTCATGGAATTACAGGACAAAAACTGATATATAATTCATTTTCGCAAACAAGACGGAAATCACAGTGAAAAAACATAACCAGAAATAACCATCTGTTCAAATAAAAGCTGACACGAATGACTTTATATAATTTAAAAAAAACCATAGATACAGTAAACAAACACAATGTAATCCATCTTCCAGAAGGTAATAAACCAACCTAAAAGTAGTTTAAAAAAAAGTAATAGTAAACGGTACCGTCAGCAATAAAACAAAAGTTCAAGTCACAAATAAAAACAATATTAGATGGCAGTGGAACTCACTCTTGACATCGATACTATATATACCATAGATTTAGTTTTAATTGTGCCAGTCTGACGATGCCCGTGATGGAAAAAAGTAACAAATGCTTTTTTAATTTTAAAAAAATTATTATATTTTATTTTGTAAAATAGAAAGGAAACCGTTTGGATATTTGGATCACAGAAACCGAAAATTGGATTGAAGCCTTAGATTGAGAAATACGAAATCTCACTTATGTTGGCCGACTTACTAGTATTTCTTTCATATGTGGGTACATATTTACGAAAGGGCTGCAAAACGGTTTAACGTTCATAATCGCTAATAAAAAAATTCGGATGGAACTGGGATTTTCTCAACATCCAACCAAGCGGCTGTTTAGGGTTCCGTGGTCGATTTTCAGGAACCGCTTGACCAAGGGCCTCGAAATATTTACCCCCAAGGGCTTCCAAATTGACTTAATCCGTCTCTGGGGAATGCGTATCAGATAACCACAGTTTTCCTGCCGATCTTGAGTCTATCCTGTGAACTTGATTGCCGGTGCCCTAAGAGTTCACTTCACTCTTCACTTCTTGTATTTATTAAGTACAATATATATTTGGTTTTAGTAATGTTTCGCTCGCCATGCTAGAGATGTCCCCGTGTTATTGGTGGACGAAGTTAACACAATGATTAGATATAATAATTTAAATAGATAAAATAATGAGATTTGGAAGAAGTTAAGAAAAATTAAAGTAATTAAGAATTTAAAGAATTGAGACAATTAAAACAAATATACCATCATAGATCACTTCTACTGATATTTTCTATGATAAACTTGTGCACTCACCCATTAACAAATGACTTCAACACTAAATATTGATTTTATACCATCCTCTAACGTAGAACATATATTTTCCAATACGACAGATTTTAAACTGTCCATTACTGATAATTACTCCTTAAATATAATATCACTAAATATTAAAAGCATTCGGAAAAAAAATGACAACTTCACACTCCTTTTACACGACCTAAATACTCATTTTGATATCATCCTTTTAAGTGAACGTTGGACAGATGATGCTTGCACCGATATATACTTATTTGGCTATAAAACTTTCCACATTACCACTAAACTCAACCAAAATGATGGAATTGTGATCTTTGTTAATGAGTCTCTGAATGCTTCTATCTCCGAAATTAACTTAACAGAAGCAAATTGCGTCCAAATATCACTAGACTCCAATTTATCTGTATTTGCTATTTATAGACCACCGTGCTATAAAGATCTATCTCCTTTCCTTAATACTCTACAAAAACTTTTGGAAAATAATAAAAATACACAACAACTTATTCTAGCAGGTGATATGAACATAAACATTCTCAAATGGAAACCCAAAATTAACGAATACCTAAGTCTTTTAACTCACTATGGCCTTAGTCGGCTATAAATTCTTCGACAAGAACCACTTTAGAGTCAAAATCCTGTATTGATCTTAATTTTGCTAAGACTAAAGGTAAAACTATGTCATCTACTATTCATTCAACGGTTACTGATCACTTTTCTACCACACTCAGCATCCGATCGAAAAATGAAATTAAAACAGATAATTTCACAAACACCTCTTATCACACAATAGACTTCAAAGCACTTAGTTCAGATATAAGTCACGAATCTTGAACTGCAACGCTGAAAAAAATGGATCCGAATAAAGCTCTACATGAATTTCTATTAACTTTGGAAACATACACAAATAAACATTCCACTTTAAATACCCATAAAAACACTTCACACAAAATATTTAAAATTAAACAATGGATCACAACAGGTTTGGTAAAGTGTATTCACAAACGTTGCTGATGCATACGAGAGTAAACAAAAACCCGATGGATAGCAAACTAAAAAACGATTATTTATTATATAGAAACTTATATCATAAATTAATTAAGCACGCTAAGTATAAATTTTATCGAAAAGAAACAGAAAATGCTAGAAGAGACCCAAAAAAAGGAAAATTACAAAAGATGTAGCTTATTTAAACCCCAGGAAAAGTACTAATATTAATGAATTGTTAATTAATGGGGAAATCTTTTTAACAAAAAATGAACCCAACAAATTAGCGAATCACATAAATTCTCATTTTATTAATGCTGGCATTGATTTAGCTAAAAAAATCCTAACAAAAAATCTCACAACTGAAGAACTACTAGCAAAAAATTGGTCTATCGGACGTCCAATTCACTCTTTTAATGTATACAAATTAAATAAAACAGAAATAACAGAGCTTATACTATCACTTAAACTATTTTGCGCTCCGGGCCCACATAAAAATCTATAACCAAATGCTAATAAATCTGCGAGAACATATTGTTATACCTCTTCTACACATATTCAAAGTTTCTGCCAAGAGATTATCCCCGATAAATTGAAAATTGCCAGTATTACACCAATTCACAAATCCGGAGACAAACCCTAATTTTCAACTACAGACCTATCTCACTATTAAACTCATTATCAAAACTCCTGGAAAAGGCTATGAAAAAAAGACTACTATCCTACCTCGAAAAACATAAATTACTTTCAAGCCGCCAATTCGGGTTTCGAGCAAAAATGGGAACAGAACAAGCTATATCGGAATTAACTAAATACGTTGTTAAAAATTTAGATGATGAATTTAAAGTAATTGGAGTATTTATAGATTTAGCTAAGGCCTTTGACACTATCTCTCATGAGTTGTTATACGAAAAACTTAAAAATATTGGTATCAACGGACCAGCCCTCAAATGGTTTATTAGCTACTTTAAAAATAGGGAATAAATAGTGGAATTAAACAAATGTTTCAGTGACACGGCAAAAATAAAGAATGGAGTCCCGCAAGGTAGCATTTTGGGTCCCATTCTATTTCCCATTTATATGAATGGACTCACTGAAATTAAAATCCCATATCTCTTATATAATGCGATCAACTACGAAGATGACACAGTAATTTTATTCAAAGCGCAAACTTGGGAAAAGGTCCTTAAAAATATGGAAATTCCTATGAAGGTAATAAAAAAATGGTTCGACAAGAATCTACTTACCTTAAACATCTCCAAAACTAAGTAGTTATCTTTCAGTAAAACCAATGTTGGACAACCAAAAACCTTTCCACATTTACACCTACACCCATGCATATTACCTCTAAAACCTCAAACTGCACATGCGATAAAATTGAAAACACGGATAATATTAAGTACCCAGGGTTAACAGTGGACTGCAAACTAAAATGGGAACTCCATATTAATCTACTTGTAAAGAAAATACGGAAACTGTCTTATATTTTTAAAACAATAAGAAACATTAAGTCACTAAAACGATTAAAAAATGATTACTTTGCCCTTTGTCAAAGCATTTTAACTTATGGAATATCAGCATGGGGTGGAGCTGCAGACATATATATTAAGGCGCTGAACACATCTCACAAAACAATAATTAGAATCATGTAAATTTAATTAAATTAATTTTTACTGTTTCACAATTGAATCTCTTAAAAATAATATATTGTATACTTGCGCACGTTCTGGAAGATGCTATCAGTATCGGCCTGGTGAATGACCACCATTCAGAATTGAAACGTTACTTGAAATGACCTTTAGCCGTGTTTGGTGACGAGATCTGAATAGCCAGGTATTTCCCACCTTCCTCTTCCCCTTTTCCTTCCCCTCCCTAATTCCTTCAGCCTCACAACATTCCCCAACCGGGGATGCCATAATCTCATCGGCTCCGGACGGTTGGGAGCAGTTGGGACTCTTGTGTGGTATTCATATAAAAAAAGGTAAGAAAAAAAATAGAGTAATCGTTTACGTATACTATATTGAGTATAGAATAATAGTTAAGTCCTTATATAAATATTATGTTACTGGGTATAATGCAAAAAAAACTCAAAGCAAAAAAGTTAAAGGACAGGTACACAGGTGTCCATTTCATCGACGACTCAATTAATATACAGGTGCGACTGCGACTCTTGAGAATGTCTGTAGTGGTTAATTGTCCTAGTTTCAAGCTCAGGGTCTTTGAAAACACAGCCCAATATAAGGATAATTTATACAGAAGTAGTTGCGAAAAATCCTCCAGGGGCACTTTATTACTAATTTTTTTTAACCATAAATTAGTTTTTTTATTTTTATTTAACAAAGAGATTTTTATTTTTATTTAACAAAGACGCTTTCCAGAATATGACAAGTTGTAATATTTAAGTTATATACTATCTAACTAACTAACTAACCATCACGCCGTTTCTCCGCAGGGGTAAGCAGAGAGGACGGACCGCTAAAAAACTCGATATTGGCATATACTTCTTGATTCATTCACATTCATACAACGTCTCATACATTCTCTTCTGTTATTCCGACTTCTGACATGGCCCGACTCAAGTATTTGATTCAATTGATCGTGCCATGTCTTCCTCGGACGACCCTGGCTTTTCCTTCCATTCACATTCATACAACGTCTCATACATTCTCTTCCGTTATTCCGACTTCTGAAATGGCCCGACTCAAGTATTTGATTCAATTGATCGTGCCATGTCTTCCTCGGGCGACCCTGGCTTTTCCTTCCATTCACATTCATACAACGTCTCATACATTCTCTTCCGTTATTCCGACTTTTGACATGGCCCGACTCAAGTATTTGATTCAATTGATCGTGCCATGTCTTCCTCGGGCGACCCTGGCTTTTCCTTCCATTCACATTCATACAACGTCTCATACATTCTCTTCCGTTATTCCGACTTTTGAATGGCCCGACTCAAGTATTTGATTCAATTGATCGTGCCATGTCTTCCTCGGCGACCCTGGCTTTTCCTTCCATTCACATTCATACAACGTCTCATACATTCTCTTCCGTTATTCCGACTTCTGAAATGGCCCGACTCAAGTATTTGATTCAATTGATCGTGCCATGTCTTCCTCGGGCGACCCTGGCTTTTCCTTCCATTCACATTCGCATTATATATTCTCCTTACACTCTTTTCATCGTTCATTCGCTCTACTTGCCCAATCCATCTAAGCGTCCCTTTCTTAATCTTGCTCACTAAGCTTAGATCAGCCTTGCATTCTTTACGAATCTCACCATTTTTCACACGATTATACATGGTTTTACCACAAATTCGTCCCAGAGATCCTCATTTATTGAGCATTGAGTTTTCTTTCATCCTTCCTCTGCCAGTTCCATGCCTCACTGCCATACATCAGGGTTTGTACATACCTAAACGAACTACAAGACAAACATTAACATTTTACATGTATATCCCATTGCAACTATAGTTTGCATTCCCCAATTCAACGCTTACACAGTCTTTGTAACAAATACTTAAATGATATGGATGTATTTAACAATAATCTGAACTTCAAATTTAAAAAAAAAGTATGTACGAATTATTTTTACCTAGATTATAAATTATTGTTAACTACAACATTTTACATTATTTACTTATTTGTTATTAATAGTAATATTGGCCTTGTGCACATCGTATTTTTAATTTTTCTATTCCTTTATATTCCTGTGTATTCCTAAAAACCTTAAAAGAGTGTACTATGCAATTGTTCAGTCTATTTTACAATATGGAATTATTGGCTGAGGGGGAACATATGATAATATTTTAAGTCCACTTAAAATAATTCAAAGATTGATAATAAAGGTAATTTAAAAAAAACCATCATCATTTTCCACTGAAAAGCTCTTTACAATATTCAATGTACCTACAGTAGATAAAATTTATAAAAAATATGTAATTATTCAAATCTTTAAAGAAAAAACGTTAAATAAATTACAATTTAATATATCCGCAAGGTATCAACGCAAAACACATACCTATATCTAGGAATAACTTTTTTTAACAATCTGCCATCTGATCTTAAAATTATAGAAAATATCCATGAATTTCAACATAGATTAAAAAATTACCTCAAACTACTGTAACAATTTTTTTAATTTAATTTTTTTAAAATTATTATTAGATTTTTTTGTCTATTATTATTATCTTCTCTTTCTTTTCTTCTACTTTCTTTTCATTTCTTTAATACTATTACTAGTGATAAATATCAAAATTTACACGACAAATTCATATTTCCTGCTATTGTACAACAATATTTTAAGTTATGATCTGATTAATTAAGCGATAATCACTCACCAAACACAAGAACCTTGTTTCTTTATGGTGAGGAATAGCTATATTATATTTTTTGTTTCACTATATGAATCATGTCTTATTTATATACTCTCTGTAAAAAAAAATTATCATATTAAATAAAAAAAAAATAAAAAATAATTTTTAGCTTTGGTGCATTTTTTCTTTTTTCACGTGTAATTAACCTTTGTGCATGTTTTCTATTTTTTTAATGAGATTTAAAAATGATGTACTTGTATGTAAATACCCCGGGCGTTTAAACAATAAAATAAATAAAAATAAGTTCTTTTATAATGAATATGATACAGAAATTAAAATATGATTCTCAGAAAGCCTTGATTAATCACAATAAAAATGAATGATGAACGAAGTAAGTCATCAACACTAATTACGATGACTTTCTACAAGAGTTTCCTTCAGCCCGCGGAACGGTTGTTAGTAACGTGATTTGCAAAACAGACGTATTGTTACTCAAATAAATTTGACGCCTAAAAAACTCGCTAATATTAAAATCCTACTCAAACTCAAATAGAGAGGAGAATCCGATCTGGTTATTGAAATGAGATGAAATCTATAGAAAAGTTAGACGAGAAAAGCTTAACGAGCTGTCCAAGGTTAAAGAGAAACATGAAAAAACTCTCGTAACGATCTCGTTTTGAATAAATGCCAAAGTCGTTACGTCAATTGAACCATTATTTTTCCTTCTCGGCGGTTTTTCTAAAAGGGTCTAAAATTCACGCTGCTTCCGCAACCATTGAATGAAACACATAGAGGCCGCCGCCCTCCATTACTTGAGATTGTTGGTAACATCTACCCATGCCTCCGCTACCATTGCTACGCTGACTACGGTGACTACGGTGACTACGGTGACTACGGTGTACGGTGTAACGGAGACAGGAAACCGTGGAGCCCGTAGTGCCTTAGAGCCGTAGAGCCTTTGTGCCGCGGCCAGGAAATGGACTCTCTGCGAGCAACGGTGGCTCTGGCTAATGAAAGCCTCCATGCGTCAGTGTGCCAAGGGGTACTTTAAATTTTCAGTAATTGACTTAAAATCCTTGTTTTCAGCAGTGGCTGTTATGGTTCAAGTGACCGTATTGGCCCAGTTATTGAATTATAATTGAGGAATTATGTTTTTTTTACAGTAACTCCATACCGGAGGACCTGAGGGAAATAATTTCCCTTAAGGTCTATATAATCTTTGGGGATGCTTGTGTAAAGGGTCTTTTAGAGGATAGGAAGGAGTGAACTTGGGTTTTGAAGAGACGCATGTTGTAGGAGGGAGGAAACACAGAGACAGGTAGATCATTCCACGGCCGAGCTGTTCAACAAAAGAACGAGTCGTAGAAGCGACCCGTTCTCATGTGACATATGTCAGCCGTGTGTATATGTTGGGCGCGCGTTTGACGTATTTCCCGACTGTGCATCGGTGCCGAAAGGATTATTGAAGCTAGTTCCTCAGAGCATCTCCTATTAAAATACTGGTAGAAAATGTAAAGTAGTTAATTTAACAATATTTTTTTTAGAATGATCTGTTCGGACTTCCATTAGATTGTCGTCACTGCTTTAAAAGCGGAAAGAATATTTGTTTAAAGTAGTAAAAAACTCGAACAGTGGGCTCCGTTGATGTAATTTGACTGGAGTTACAAGAGCTCATAGTTTTTTTTAAAGTAATAATAATATTTACTTATTTGAAACACACATTATTTAACATCAACATTTAAGAAAGCTTTGACTGTCCAACAAGGAACAAATCCCACTTTAGAACAGTCAAATTGACAACTTTAGTTCATATTAAGTACCATTATATAAAAATAGAAGGGAAAAAGCTAGTATTGACATAGTATGGTAATATAATATATCTACAAGAAAGTAAAATAATTAAGTATAAAGAGATTATGTATATTTGTTTGATAGGTACTGGTTGGAGCTATGAGGAAAAAGAATGCGTTTAAAATTGAGTACAAAAAAAAGATAATATTATTGAGTAATATTGATAAGATTGAGTTACGTATCACTCAGATTTATGAGCCGACGACGAAACTCAGGTATGCAGCCCTAAGAGGATAGAACAAATAGTTAATAACATATTAAATATATTTTATTCAGGATGGACAAAAAGTAGCTTTGGTAAATTGTTTACAACCAAATGTTTGTCCTTCTTCCTTTCACGAATGTATATGTTTGTAATTATTAAAAAAAAAATAAAGGAATTAACTGTCACTTAGCATATGTTTCAGAATTTTGTTGACTTTATTCAATGCATTTAAAAGTATACGTATGCGCAATGAGTATCAAGGGACGACTCATTGTGTTAGTGTCTGAAAAGCTATGCTTTTCGGCAATGCTAGCAAATATAGCTATGAGTTCCATCTATTTGTGTATTTATTAATTAAAACAACTTTACTAATAAAATAATGAAAATATCAGTTGTTTTTTTTCAAAACATATATAATGGTCTGTGTTTATTTAGTAGAAAGATATGGAAATTTTATATATTCAGTAATTATTTTGTAGTATGCATAAATGAAGCGGTTATTTGGATATTTGATCCCAACCGACGTCGGCTACAGGCCAGCAGCTTAGCCATTCTTAGCGAAAACTTGCACGAAGGGTGTTTGTTGTCTGGGGTAATTCATTGAAGATCAATTAATTCGTTGTTTTCCCTACTGCCTATCCTGAAAAAAAAACTCCGTGCACGCTACTGCATGTATATATTTATAAATTTATACCTTGTTGAGATGATGTATCCGTTAAAAGTTTTAATTATTGAATAGTATAATTTTATTAATTGTTTTTGTGTTTAATTCAGATGATCCTAATATAAAATTAAGTTTTTTTAAAAATTTAATGTAAATCAAATTTAATAATGTTATTATTAAGTTCTGCAAGTATTTTTAGTTGTTATTATTGTGACAGCTGTTTCGGTGTTTAAGGCTATTTTCAAACTGTGGTTAATCCACATTGCGACGATTTATTTATATGATTTAATTTACCCCCACTCCTTTAAAAAAATTGATGGATGGGTAATGATTTATTATTGGTAAAACCGATTTAGTTAGAAAGCAATTTAGTTGGAAAAAAAGAAAACAGTATGACAGTTTTGTTACAGTGAGGATAGACTTAATATAATAGTAACACTTACATAATTTTAAAGATACCCGCAGCTATCAAGTAGATATACAATCAAGGACACCATCATATTTGTTCAATAGACAATGTAAAAAAGAGCAAAATAGCTTAAATACAGCAGACATCAAGGAGCTATACAACCAACGAGACCGTCATATTTGTTACCATCAATACACAAGGTTACTTTCCAAAAGCCAACATTATAACATCAGTGAGAATTTTGTCATAGGGCAATTGTTTTTAAATTCGTATGGCAACTTGTTAAATATAAATTGTACAATGTATTCAAGGGTTCATTGATCACATTTATTTTGAAATATTGGCACTATCATTCCTATATTTAGCGTGAATCGTGTATTGTGTACATGATCCACCACCGCCTTATACGGACAGTCAGATATATGTCGCAGTAGAATTGCCACCAAAGAGCACGAACAGATAATACATTAATTAATTTGTACTTGATATCAATGTCTCGCCATTGCTTAAAAACTGTTTTACTTAGTAGCAACTTTACCATGGCGTTTTGAATCAGCTGCAAATGTTTTATGTTGGTTTTACAGGAGTGTCCCCAAGAAGTCATATAATAATACCTTGCCGTAGATTCCGCTGGAGACAAATAAATTAATTTCATAGTTTTTATAGGCAGATAAATTTTTACTTTACAGTCTTCTTTATTGAAAGAGTATTAGTATTAGAATTTGTTGATGTACAAACTAATAGCGGTTTTGGTTTCAAAAGTTAGGTTTATCTTGAATTTTGAAAAAAAAAACCGGATTTCTTTAAATTTGAGTTAACTTAAAGGGGGGCACTCAAAACAACATACTTTGTAATCTGCTAACGCAAGAAATACTACTAACGATTTACCTATGGGTTCTAAATGGGTAGTAAGGAAAATGTATATGGTTTCCAATGACAAAAGTATTTAGACTTGTGCTTTCAAGTTTTATATGAAATACGTACTAGAATTTTGGGTAAAACGCTCGGAAAAATCTTCACTGGTTTTCAAGCAGCACACAATTTCTTTCATTTTGGAATGTATTTCATAGATTTAAAAAAATTACAGATTGAGGATTTTCATCATTGGAAACCTTGGAAATTCTCCTATCTAACCGTATAGAATTTACAAATAAATAATATGTTGTACTGTTTGGGTTTACAATCTGAAAAGCGACGTTTAGCGCCTTATTTGGGTGCCATTTATGCCTTTTACTGGGAGAACGCAAATAGACCGATAATATTACAAAAGTGTCTACAGAAAGGCTCGGTTGAGATGATATCCCACATCCACCTCATTCTTCTAATCTTTAATAATGAAGATGCTTTTCAAAATTGGCTACACGATTTCTTCACCTTCGAACTGCCGAATTTCTTCAGGCGTGGAATCGAAAAACTATGAGAACGTAAATTATTGTAAACAACGTAGGACAAAATTGATAAGTATATTACATTGTTAATAGAAAACTCTACGACATTATGCGTCACTCCACAGATTTTGTTTTCATGCCTTGTCGTAAGCAAAAATCTATAACAAAACTTTTACGAAACTTATAAACGAATAACGCAGGTAAGTAGGTACTACGTAATTTATACGATTTAAAATTAAATATTTTGTAGTTTTGTGAACTATTGCAATAAGGAATTCATAAAAATATATATTCATACAGATTAGCAAACGCCAATTCTGAATATATAACTTTTAATACGTAGAATTTATAAATCATTATTTAAAAGTGCATAAAAATCATCTCATCAAAAAACCTTGTTATATTGGTACCATTGCATTTGGAACATATGACATCACGTGTGAATTTTGTTTTTGGATAAGTATGAACATTTTTATTTTTCGATATTGTTTTGTATTTTAAATAGTTTTTATTTTTTATTTTTGGGGAAATTTTAACTTAGTTTGGGTGAAATTAAGCTCTATAAATGTTGTTCAATATAAAAAAACTATAAGTAATGAAATAAAATAGAGTATTCATCAGCAAACCAATTATCAATACGGAAATTACGATAATGTTAATACTCAATACTATTATTATTGTTTGAGTTAAAATAAAAAAAAGGTACATGATTTTATTTCTTATGTTTAGTTGTGGTTTACAATAAATAGAATATAAATTTATGCACGATACAGCTCATCCTTGTTTTTTCTTAACAAGTTCCTTATTAGTAGTTTGAAAATAATTGACTTTGAGCAGGAATTCTATTAACTTATTATTATTGAAAACTCTAATTTCGTATACTATTATAAGACTATTATACATATATATCTGCCCTGAATAACGGATATTTAAGTAAAACAACAATTATGTAAAAAGACTTCGACTTGTTTATAAAAACTGAATATTTTGTTAGAGTATTTAGTTTGACCCTTTTTATAAATGTTTTCTAATTTAATTACCGCAGTAAAAATCACGAGAAACAAATGTGGATTGCAGTGAACCAAAGTTGGTTCCAAAATGGGTGTCAGGTGAGCTTTGCCTCCAGCCATCGAAGTTGTACTTAGGGCAAGTCTATTTATTCTGACGTCAGTGGTGCTAAAACTAGTTGGTGTTAAAAAAACTATATAGACATAAAAAAATAATTTCCCACCAACAAAACCTAATTCTGATTTTTTTTTAATGTATATTTTATTTAAATAGATGCAGTATACCGTAAAGCACAAAACAATGAATACATACCACCGTAGCGATATGGTTTAAGGTCTATTCACATTTATCAGCACCTCGCAGTGCAGAACAGTACAGAAGAGACACAGCACAGACGCGAGTAGGGGTGTCAACTGAACTGCTAACTGATCGTGAACGTCCGCCGCAACATTTTATAATCCTATTACCATGTTTATTATTATTTTATTACCTATTTTCCCTTCGAATTCAATCATTTCAACATTATCCATCATCTCGGTTTTAGCAATATCTGCATCTAATGACGCCAACTGACGAAGATGGCGGTGCGAAACGGTGTGTGTTCATAGTAACTGCGCAGGCGCGGCCACCAGCAACGTCAAAATATTCTAGCCGACAATCTCGGTCGGCGCTGGCTGATACGTTACTCTTGCGTACGCTGTAACATGAATGTGTTCATAGATAATGTATGCAATAAATGTTATCGTGTCTGTACTGCACTGTTCTGTAGATGTGAAATAGACCTTTTTGCAATTGACTTTCCTGATTAACGAACATATGATAAAAAAATGAACTTCTTATGTTTTTAATAATATGGGGGCTAACAAGTCTGAGTGTTGTGACGTCGAATGCCATGTTTGATGTTAGAGTAAATACTTTTATTTTATTTTAAGTACATGTATCATGCGTACAAATAACATAGTCATACAATAAAAATGTTCCCACTAAAATCAGTATAATTTGAAACAAAATCTTCTTTTTCTCTATATAAAGATGAATATTTGTCTGTCTATTCTAGATTTTCTCGAAAATTACTCCACCGGTTTCGATGTCAATAGCACAGTTTGTTCTTATTAGAGCCGGGAAGGTTAAGAGAGTAGTTTGAATGAAATCCAATATGTAAAACTGTTGCAATAACGTTTTAAAATTATATTTTCATATGAAACGGTAACTTGGTGATGTGACATTATAATTAAAAGTGATGTAAACAAAGTTATTGTTTAATTTTTTAAGTTTTAAAATTAGTATGAAAAACATTGAACCCACCATGTTCTCTTGATGTTGGCCAATAGATGTACCACTCTGGTTAGCCACAGATTGCATATTCAAAAGAAGAAGGTTTGTTTGGGTAGAATATTTTCAAAATGGAAAACACAAGTACCTACTTAAGAACTTTAGAAAATTAAAAATAATTACTTTGTTCAAAACCATTGTATTTAATATGTAAATATCTACATGTTTCAGGAGAAAAGCTCCCCTCTTCAGGAAAAACAATTATTTATCAAATTCTTTATCCCGAAAAGGGGAGTTTTGCTCCAGAAACATGTAGATATTATTTACATATTAAATACAGTGGTTTTAAACAAATTATTTTGTTAATTTAATAAATATGACTCCATAAAGTTATTTTACATCATTTGAAGAAATAATAACTTATAATGTTTGGAATGATATGAAAATTGCATATAAATGTTTCTTTTTTTAGAGCTAGTAATAGTTGTCACAATGCATTACTTTCGCTGTGAACTCAATTATGGTACTCAAACGACAAGCAGGAATTCACAACTTCTTAATTTTGTTCCAAAAAATAAATAATCCCGAGGAAGGCCGGGTACATAACAAATCAGCTAGTATTTTTTATAAAAACAACGGTAGTGCGCCCCGTTCAAAACACGTTGATATTTTTATCCACCTTTAGATGAAAGATATCAAGTTAACCCTTTTTACAAGGTGGGGACACAATCTTACTACTAAATGCGAGACACGGAAGTGGTTTTCATTTCTCGCGAATCGCCGTTTTTTGCAACAGAGAATGGAAAATGAAGTATTACGGTAAACTAAAAAAATACAGGAAACAACTTTGTAATCTATTTTTTGTCGGGCCTTTGTGGCGACGGTCTTTAAGTGGAGGGAAATGCGGAAGATCCAGACAGTGAAAAGGAGAAAGTCAATTTATAGAAGCTTTCGCAATATCGTACTTTATTATTATCAAAAGCTTGAGGTGTAAGTGTGAATGAATTTAAACTTGAAATTAGTCTTTGTGTACAGTGGCAGGATTCTTGACATGATCCAGAGGTCGCAGGTTCAAAACACTGTGATGTTCAAGTATATATAAATATTTAAAGTTTTTATTTTTTTATTTTTAAGATAGACAAACTTTTTCGGGTTACGAATAACCTTAAATTTGAATTATCAAATCTCCTACTACCATCACGCTAAGCGTAAAATGTTACAGTATGTTTTATGGAAATATTTTTTTTGTCTTTCTAATAAATAAATAAATAAAAATTCACATTTTGTAAACGAAATCTTCATCACGGAAAATCCCATGCGGAACCATTATTTTTTATTTGTTATAAAAAAAGGTAATAAAACATTATTACTATCATAGCAGATGAGTTATAATTAGTTAATATGTAGACTTTAATGAACATATAAATAAAATTAAAAAAAATAAACACAGTCAGAGAAGAAGACAATAATTAGGTATATTTTCGAAACGTTCAAAGTTTGCTTTCCTTCCGATAAACTCAACAAACAACAAACGGTGAGTTCCGGCGTCATAAAATGTGCATACCTAGCTTAACTATTGTCAACGCAACTATTTTCATATTTTGTCGTTCAGCTTGAAATATCGATTATATGAACACATCAATTTAATATAATTTAATTTAATTAATAGATTTGTAACTAAATAATCCATAAACTTTATTGAGTACACCACACACGTTGTAAACACATTAATTGGAGATATTTTCACACCGATTGTATACATTTGGTAAATGATGTATTGTATGACTGTCATCTTATAATAATAATAATTGGATTACTTCTATAGCGCCGTTTTCGTGGGAAAATCACTTCAATCTTATGATCAATTATCATATATTTTCAATTTAGGAGGCTGGTATGGATATTGCCGCCCCGGGAACCATGCATTGAATAACCAACACCTCTTCCATATGTTTCCCCAAGTAGTTCGCTAGGATTGGTGACTTAGCAGGGGTGAACGGGTTCAAGTTTGTCCAGGTCTTCACGGTGGATACATCTGCCCACCAAATGCGTGGTGGATCGGATCTAGAAAAGCCGATTGAGGGAGACTATTCGGCCTCTCCAACCGTATCCTTTCGACCCATTATCACCTTGCAGTGCGGTGAGAGGGATGGCCTCATACGTCCGTCACTCCTGTAGGCACTGATCCCCAGATTCCTACCCAATAATACCTTTATCCTCCCCAGAACTTCCTCTCCTTTCTTTCCTTAAAAAGACCCTCCACACAGCATCCCTAAATATGACATAGGTAAAAAACAGACATACACTTAAAAAAATGTTAAAAATATATTTTTTCTTTTTTGTATTCAAATTAGGTTTATTAATTTTAAGCCATCTTATACAATTTGTAGTCCATTATTCAAAATACTGATTAACTCCTCCTAATTATCTTCCACTACGTAAATTAGTACATCATCTGCAAATAATCGTACTTTGCACTTATATTTTTAACATATCATTAATATAAATAATAATAATAAAAATAATAATACTTGGACGATTTATATGGCGCCGTTTTTGTGAAAAATCACCTCAATGAACATTATAGGTACAAGGACTGATCCCTGAGGTACTCCTGAATTATTCTGCATTGGTTTGGAAAATATTTTTTTTAAATGTTGTTACTTGTTTTCGTTCTTTCATATATATTATTTTATTATTATCATTGTTTTTCAGGTAAAGGTGCCTGACAATATCACTTTTATCAGTGAACGCGAGTGCATACATGGTGTAATAGGTTGTGTCAGTATTCGATTAATTTTCGGTGAACAAAGCCCCCTGTATTGGATATCGGTTACGTTATTAGGGGTGAAATGTCGCAAATTGCATCGCATTAGAGGTAGTTTATAGCCGGTGGGATGGACGCTCGAACATGATTCTAGTTTGAATATCACAGTGTTTACCAAAAACATCCACCCCATTCAGAAAATATTGATGTTTAATAATAATACGTTGCAATATAAATATCGAGGTTTATAACCCAATTTAAAAATAAACCACGCTTTAAATGGAACAATTATTATGGTTTAGATCACAAAACCCACCAGGCAATAAAAAAACTATGATTTTTTTTCGTCCAGAATTATCAGCTTAAAAAATACATATTATAAATTGTTATTACACAACAACAATAAATTTAAAAAATAAATAAATAAAACGCTGGATACGTTACATAGGAAGATGTGAAATGGAAAATATATAAACACCAAATACATATTAACACCGAAACCACTAAACTCTACTTACACCTCACCTTACATTTTTTTTTAGCGATCAAATCAATTTAATATAATTTAATTTCATATTTTGTAAACGAAATCCCAGTGAGGATATCATTATTTGTTAGTTTGTTGTAAAAAAGAAGATAATACAACATCAGTATTATTTTAATAAAATAAATAAAAACATTTGCGTGCTACGAACAACCAGAAAATAGTTGATTTCTCCGCATTCCTCTAATTAAATCCTAACTCGTTATTGGCGCTTGTGGAGGAGGATTTAATTTTCACACGAGTACTTAAAAACCATGGCCATTAAACGGCCATAGTTTTTTAAGTAAATGTCAAGTACTGTCTTCTGCCTTGGATATTATTGGACCCTATTAACTATTTTTTGTACAGTTTATAAAACTAAATAACACAAGCCAACATGGCAGCGCCCCTACATTACGTAAAAATACAATTTCTATATATTTATCGTAGTGATGTGAATAAAAAAAGAAGTTATTTTCACCGCGATCGATCTGAGATAGTCATGTACCAAAAATTTCAAGACATGCTTGATTTTCAAATCTAAAAATACTATTAACAGTAAACTTACCAGCGGGAATAATTTCCCCCGATCTACCCCATTTGAACACTTTCACAATTACCCCCGCGCGGGCATAAAAAACTCGGCACATTCCAATAACGAGTGACCCACGTCTGGGGCAGGCGGCCACGTCTTATAAAAACAGGCGATGTGTGCGGGACAATGCGCTCGCGGGGCTGGCCGTGTTGGCCCGGGAAACATCTCGCAATTAGTCCCCGATGTTTACACTGCCCCGGCCTCCCTGCCGGCCAATAAACGAATGCCTGGGAAATCTTCAAAAATAATTGGCGTAAATCGGGCGGTGGTGCCAGCATTTGATAAATTGTTGGGTTGGCGATTTTATTTCGTGATGTTTTTTATGAGAATCCAGTACTTACCTACCCACAGCGAGCATCAGTTTTTATTTTTGGTAATATTTCATAGCAGCTGGTAGGGTTTAAATATAAATTAATTCTCATTTGACATGGGACTATGGCACCTCTAATTGCAAAGTATTATGAGGTGGAAGGAAATGAGAGGGAAAGAGATGAGAAAGAATAAGGTTGGAATTATTTGGTTTAATATTGTGTTACTATACTTACATACCATTTCAAGCAACGTTTTAATATTGAGGGGTAAAATTATGAGCCCAGATAATAAATAAGGTATACATCTAAACTGTGAATCTTTATTTTTATATTTTCTCTATGGAGCCTTTAGCAAAGATCCAAAAACTTGATTATTTATTTATTTATTTGAAACACACATTATTTAACAATCAAATGTAAGAAAGCTTTGACTGCCAACTGGGAACAAATCCCGTTTTAGGACATTTAAATTGACAAGCTTAGTTCATATTAAGTGCCGTTATACAAAAAACAGAAGGGGAAAAAACTAGTATTGACATAGTATGGCAAAATAATACATCTAGAAAAAAGTGTAATAATTAAGTATAAAGAGATGTGAAGAATAGTACAGAAAAAAACAATTGTACCAGAAAACTTTAATAATAATAATAATAAATGGATTATTTCTATAGCGCCGTTTTCGTGAGAAAATCACCCCAAGGATGCTTTACAACATAATTTATCTAACCTATACCTTATCACTTAGACTTATATCTAATAATTTACATATTAGATTTATTACTAATGGCTTACAGCTAAGATTGAGTACGAGTATAGTATAAAAATTAATATAGAATAATATTTAAGTTCAAAAAGATAAGAAAAAAAGGTATAAAGTAATCGTTCATTATCGAGTAATCATTTATCATCGAGTAATCGTTTATCAGATAATTTGAGTATAGAATAATCGTTAAGTACTTATGAAGAGATGGGAAAAACAAATATTATAGAATAAACAATTATGTATATTTGCTTGATAGGCACTGGTTGGTGTTATGAGGGGAAAAAATGTATATAAAATTGAGTGCTCAATAAAGGTTATATTATTGAGTAATATTGATAAGACTGAGTTACTTATCACTCAGATTTATGAGCTGAAGACGAAACTCAGGGATGCAGCCCGAAGAGGGTGCGAAGAATAGTCAATAACACATTTAATATATGTAAATAAAACCACTTTACTTAATTTTAGCGCTTTACTTAATTTTGTAATTGCCGCGTTACCGACAGGTTAGTTGGTAGTCCGCTAGATGTCACTACTGACGGCTGTGACGTTTAACGACAGCGAAAGGTTATTGTAGCAAGATTATTTATATTTCTTAAGGAGATAAAAACACATGAAATAGAGGCTTTAAATGTTGTTTCTTTTATTATTTTTATAAACAATAATTATTAATCTAAAACACTCATCCAAATTGAAAAAACCTTCCGAGCAAAGATAAATGTCGCCGGCAGGACTCGAACCCGCACCCTTCTAATATCCGGTCAGATGCTCTACCGTATTCCGTTATGCTCTACCGTTGTTTCTTTTGTTTATTATAGGTGAGTGAATATTATGTTTTTCTTAAATTTCTTATTTTGTTATTCTTAAAATTGTAAATACCTATTATCAATAAAATACTATTATTTATTACAGAGAAACCCAATTACGTCTTTTTTCAACCAAGAGTTTAAAACCATTATACTAGTATATATTTTATTCTGAGCATTATATATTACTTCCACCTCATAATTTTAACACATTAAATATATTTTATTTATACTATTTTAACTAAAACCACGATCGATCATTATATTAATTTAAGTGGCTTAGAACGAATTTATGTGTTCAAATAATGAAAAAAATATCTTGCGGCATTAATTTTAGAATTTTCATATATTTGAAGAAAAAACAAGCACTAGAGCCCTAAGACAATCACACGTAAAATCTCCACCTTTCAATATTCCACCTTCTAAAAACTCCCATCGAACTCAACTCATCGTTTCAAAACAGTTTTAATTGCGATGCCAATAAGGTCTTAGGATCCTAGTGCTTATTGTTTCTTCAAACATACGGACATTTATAAATTGATGCGGAAGTATATTATTGAATATATTTTTTTCATGTTGGGAACATTTAGTTACTTAAAAAAAAATCAGTACTCGCCCTTAACTTTAAGAATAACCCTAAAAATTAGTTTCTGTATCTTTGGTAAAGGCTCCCGGGAAGTATTTGTGGCACTACCCCAACTGATAATATCATATTCGAGAGACGATTGTACAAGAGCACAGTAAACTTTCAATTCAGTATATGTCTAACATTTTTAAAGAAATATACAAGTTTCCTTAGTTTTGTCGTTAAGTTTGTAACATGTGCATTCCATTTAAGAAGATCGTCTATATGCATACCAAGATATTTTATATGAGTTTAATAATGAGGTACATGTATGCAGTTTGAGGCTGTGTTGCAATGGTAAAAGCTTTGTGATACTCGAATAACTTATTCAAGCTTATAAACCTCGTTGTAATATATTTTTTAAGCCTTTGAAGATAATATTAACAAGTCTCAAAATGAAACATGAAACCCAAAACCGTCTTTTTCGAAATCCATGTCCGATAAAAATAATGGGACGGGTTGGGGTAGCTGTAGCTCAAGGTCCCGGATAGACCTTGAGGTCCTACGTTCAAGTCCCACTTGTTACCGTTAACTTTTCCTTTTTTTGTGTCTTTTCGGTTTCATGTTTAATTTTGAGAGTTGTTAATATTATCTTCAATGATTAAATTTTGTGTTTTATCTGTGTTCAACATGTGTGCGCGAATCCAATTTTTAACCATAAGTAAACCATTTTCTGACGTTTTAAAATAAAATGAAATAATATTATTAATAAAATAAATATGTGATTAAATAAATAAATACTAAGACAACTTTTTAACCTTTTGACCTTGAGCTCAGACCCAAGGATCATACAGCTCTGTCTTGCGAGGTCATTCCAAGTTTTGAAGGGTTTATAATAAAAACATAAAAAAGATGGACCCTTCAAACCCCCGGTAATGTGTGCTAGATGTTGAACTAAGAACGCCATTTATTGTGCATTCGCGTGATGGATATGGGAATACCTTTTTATTAATATATTTCTTTTATTATAGAAACAAAACAGTACATTTGTTACAGTGAAAAACAATTCCCAGAAAATAAATTTACGAAGTAGGTACCCATGATATGTTTTCTTCTCTTTTATGACTAGGTTTTGCCTATTGAAGTCTTGCAATTGGTTTGTGTATATATTGGATTTGTGTTTAAATGTGGATGAAGCTAGGAGTGTGCGTGCTAGAAACATTTTTAAAAATTAATTTTCTGGAAAATATTTATAATCACCCTCCTACTCCTAGCCTTACAGTTACCTCTACCCATACCCCAACCCCTACCCCAACCCATATACCTATTAAGTTCAGTGTGAGCCTTATCTCACAAAAAGAGGCCCAAAGAGCTTACTGCTCAATTTATCACTGAGCAAATCGGGTTGCGTTCGTCGAGACCTTAGAGTAACAATTACATATTATATTATAATTACATGGTATATTATTACTAAAGGTCGAGACGCATAATTTGATACCCATATCGACTACCCCTACCCCTCCCCCTACTCATACCCCTACCCTTACACCTACCTCTACTCCTATTGTTGTAAATTCGTAGAATTGAAGCTTGTATTTTGTGATTTATACATGTATTTACCTGGTGAAATGTATACTATGTGTAGTGTTTAAGTGTGTGTGAATATGTATGTAGGTGTGAGAAGTTGTGATCTACATAGTATAGAAGTGATGTATGCGCATTGAGCAGTTTATATCATTGCCAAGATGCTCCTTTTAAATGTGGCCAGTGACTCCGAAAAAATATCAATGTTTGCATTGTTCAGGTTAATATTATTGAATGAATGAAGAGCACGGTTAATTGGTGAATTTGTAGCTGGGTTTGTTTTGTAACTATGCGTGTGGAATAGTGCTGTATGGCGGGTACGTCTCAGACGTACGTTGAAATTAATTGGGGACAGAAGCTTTGTACAGTCGATATTATTATTTAGAATTACATGTAGAAATGTTAAATCAGCTACTGATGACTGAATTTGTAGGCGAGATATTTTATAAATTTATTTTCAATTCGTTCTATACTATCAATGTGCACTTTATATCGAGGATTCCAAATTGGTGAGGCACATTCAGTGGACTTCTTCCTAGTTAAAAATATAATATTTGAACACTTTGCTTACGCGTAAAACAAAACAAAGCATTTTGTATGACCTGCGAACGATTGAATCAATGCGCTTATGAAATATAAGTTTTCTATCTAGGAAAACGCCAAGATCTTTACATAATCACATCTAGTAATAAGATTATATTCTTATGTAACTCATTCTTATCAATATTACTCAATAATATTATCTTTTTTTTAGTAAACAATTTTAAATACATTTTTTCCTCGTAGCACCAACCAGTGCCTATCAAACACATATACATAATCTCTTTATACTTAATTATTGGTTTCGACAATATTGCTGATGAGTACTTTAAAGGAGATAGCCGTATAATTGTCACATGGTTATGCAAGCTTTTTAACCAGTGTTTAGAGTAGGGTTACACGCCATTAGATTGGAGGAGGGCTGTGATCATGCTTCTAGAGTAAAGAGAGGAATTTGAGATATGATATCGATGAAGATGACACAAATTGAACTTGTCTCATTAGCTAAGTCGGTTGAGCGTTGCCCCGGATAGGCAGAGGACCTGGGTTCGAGTCCCAGATGCGACTGAAATATTTTAAGTTTCTGTCCTTTTGTCCGGTTTCATCTTTCATTTAGGTTTGTTAATATTATTTTCTTCAATGATTAAATATTACAATGAGGGTTTTTAAATCTCAATAAAAATAATTAATAATTAAAAATTGAATTCTTTAGACTTTTATCAAAAAGTCAATAGATGTCTCTTATAAATAAAAAGTCGGATGTAAATCCGAGACACTGTTTAAGTTTGCAATTGAGTTTGGGTAGGACTTTGTAAACATCATAAAAATAGCTGCCAATAATATGAGATTAAAAATGGAAGATAATATTCACGAATCTTGAATTTGAGATATGATATCGATGAAGATGACACAAATTGAACTTGTCTCATTAGCTAAGTCGGTTGAGCGTTGCCCCGGACTGAAATATTTTTAGTTTCTGTCCTTTTGACCGGTTTCATCTTTCATTTAGGTTATGTTAATATTATTTTCTTCAATGATTAAATATTACGATGAGGTTCTTAAATCTCAATAAAAATAATTAATAATTAAAAATTAATTATTACACTTTTTTCTAGATATATTATATTACAATACTATATCAATACTAGCTTTTTCCCCCTATATTTTTGTATAATGGCACTTAAAATGAACTAAAATTGTCAATTTGACTGTCCTAAAATGGGATTTGTTCCTAGTTGGGCAGTCAATGCTTTCTTAAATGTTCATTTTAAACAATGCGTATTTCAAATACATAAATATTATAATACATAAAGCTCTACAGTAACTATATTTAGCCATGGAGACTAGATTTATGATTTATGAATGTCTCCAAGGCAGTGCAATTCACACAAAGTGATTCGATATCTATTCATGTTGTCTGTGAGTCAAGTGTCGTGAATTGATTTCAAAATGCTAACCCGTTCCACGTTTACACCAACTGGCACTTTTAGAACGTTTTCAGGTTCTTACGTATTACATATATAAAAATGTATTATGTATAAAATTCTTAGGAATGGCGGAATGAAAAATGATGAAAACAATTTAATTTTAAAAGTTGGAATATCTGCGAGGGTAGTTGCAATTCAACGAAGGTGACATTCCAGCTATCTTGTTATCATCGTTAATGATTTATGTAACTACTAGCTGATGTGTACCCGGCCTTGCTTGGGATTTTTATAAAGTTATGATGTTGTGAATTCTTGCTTGTCGTTTGGGTGCCATAATTAATTTGACAGCGAAAGTAATGTCTTGTGATGACAATTACTGTCTATAACAAAGAAACATTAGATTTAAAAAAAAATTTCATTACAAAGATTTATTTTTTCAAAATACATCTAAATAAAATCGAGTAATTTTCAAGATAATCGAAGACAGACAAACAGATAAACATTCAATTTTATATATAAAGATTAGAAGAAAGGAAAACATTGAGATTATTTTGGTCACACGGACACGATCACAATACTTCTCGAAACAGAAAGAGTCCAAAAGAGGTTTATACGTTATCTTTATATGAGAGATATATATTTCCATTCCTATTGTTCTCATTTCAATATCTTAGAAGCCCTCCGAAAAATATTTTTAGATAACATTTAAAAAAATTAATTTCTGGAACCATATGTAATCCACCTAGGTTGAAAGAAATAAACTTATAGGTTCCTAACAAGTTTCCTCGTGGGAGATCTCATGCACAATTTTATGCTTCGAAAGCGTGAACTTCTGTTTACCAGAACTCGCCAATCAGTAGAGCTACTCAACTGCCCAACGATGCTGCATTGACCGTTGACATTTACAATATCACTTACAGACAGTTTTGCGACTATCTTTTGACCCATGTCACAAAATAGTTATAAAACTGCCCCATGACTTTTTATACTTTTCCAATCAACCTTTCACTTCTTGCATGTTTGATATAGATTGTCATCTATAGTATTATTTAAATCCGAAATATACAAATTTTTACTTAGTGTACTATCTGTTGTTCCTAATACTCGTCCATGTAATTTTTTTTACTATTTTTCATTTACTATAATGTATTCTACATCTGTAATGCCTGTAATATATTGGTGTACTTGCAGTTATTTTATGGAGACTATGAAACAATAAATAAAAACACTTCTCTCGGATGGCGTGGATAGGCTGAATGTTGTGTTGTCGATTTTCAAGTATGATAACTTTGCGAAAATGGTTTTGTGCTATCATAAGTAATGTCATAAATTCATTTGTTTAAATAACACAGACAGATTTCTTCATCAGGACGTCATAGACTGGGATCCCGTAATATCAAACCCCACGTCATCGGATACACAGATGAATCTTTCAATATTGACAAGTAGAAAATGATTTACTTTTCCATAGTGCAATCATTCATTATTTACATGCATTTATGAAACCTCTACAAATTAATCAAAAACATGTTATAATAGTGTTATGTAATAAAAACAAACATTTACAACTGACATATTATACAAAGGTTCTAAGTTATTTAATATCCGTTAACTATTTATTTTTCAAACATATGTCTTTAAAAAAAAATAAAAAAAATCGATAATAACGAAAATCGTATTAGTAAAAGGGCTAATAGCGTGTTTTATACCCAATCGTACATAAAATTAATGCAAATAAACAGCTTTTTTATTGGTCCCGTACATTAAACCTTTTACGAAAATAAATTCAAACGACAAATATATTATCTTTCTACGTAAAATAAGTAAAATTGTGGCTGAAGGATCTAGTGTTGAAAAATTATTTCTATAAAATCTTTGTTATTTCTTTCTGCTTACTTTAACTTTAACTAATTATAAACAAAAAATGTGCTTACTTATACCATAATTCTAAAATTTTCATTAAATATTGTACTTTCTCGCTGTTACAACACTTATAATAATTAAAATTCTAGTACTCTTATTTACTTAAATTACTCATATTTCCCACACACAGGCCCATGTGGGTTCCCATTTCTTAGGCTGCTCTCTGACGGTCCGGTGAGTAATGAACATTTCACTCGTTACTGGAGACACTGCGCAGAAAAGTCTCACAATGGTCTGCGTTGCAAACCGTTACCTTGCTAAAGCAAACTTGACTTTTCTGTGCAGTGTCTGCAGTAACGAGTGAAATGTTCATTCCTCACCGGACCGCCTGAGAGCAGCTTTACTAGTATAATGTAAGCGTAAGGATAACAACAGTGCACTATCTCTAAAAATAACTGGAATCAGCCCCCTGTTTTTCTCCTTTTCTAATTGACCCCCAAGGTGAGAAAATATTTCCGTTCATATATCTTATGACGTAATTTTGTCAAAAAAAAGTTTCACAATGTCCATGACTGTACGCAACTCTCCAAGAAGTGAACCGGCAGACCAGTTTTTTAAAAAGCTTGCTAAACGTCCATTCTCGCTACAAAGTAGTTTCATCCGTGTATCCGTTGACGTAGGTTTTGATTTTACGGGATCCCAGTCTATCAGGCGTCGAATTGGCAACCTCTGTATCTGTATACGGTGACATTGGATAGTGTTGCCAACGTTGAACACCAGATGGCGGAATTACGGATGTAGTCCGTATACAAGTCATTGATGCTCGAGTTAACAGGAAGCGGAAGTCAAGTAAAGATATTTTATTCCGATCTTGGAAACGCCATTCTGTTTCTACATCCGGTGCAGTGTCGATCACTGCGCGGAGACTTGTTCCAATGGAGAGGTTGATGCAATAATATTTTAAAAATAGAAGCCAATAAAAGGTATGCTTTTCAACAAATATTGAAAAGAAATATACTACTGATGCGGTGCCCTCTCCTATCCATAGGATGGTTACCATCACCCGGAAAGAATAAACAGTATAATATTTAAGTCTGACACACGAACGTGGAACTTAATAGGAGAGCACAAATGAACCTAATTCTAATGTTTGTTCTTTTGATTGGTTGTCGCGTCGCCAATGGCGAGCTCTTATTTTGCGGGTAAGGTTTCTGTTCATGCATTCGTTTTCCACAAGTCACGAGGTACAGCGTCTTTCTATACGTTTACCATCAATATTCCCCTGGTTTTTCTGTTGGAAATTTTGTATTTGTGACCCTTTATGATGTGTCCAAGGAAATGTTTTAGGAAAACTTTGTGGCCATTCAATGAAGATCTTGTAATTTAATTATTGTATTGGCCGAGGGTATTTTGCAAAATCCCTTATGTATCCACAAATCGATCTTCTGTGTTAGTGCTTGTCTTAGTGTCAATTCAAATTATACTTAAAGTCCCTGTTAGAACCAGCACTGACAAAATCTTCAACAAACTTAACATTATGTCAATAAAATAATTATACTCAAAAACAATACTACTTTAAATTCATAAATAGAAAAAACAAGAAATAACAACAATCACATATATTAGAAATACTAGATTTCAGAGTAAAAAACACATACAATAGGTTACCACAAAGAAACATTTTGACAAAAAAATTTCTTATACTATGGTACTAAACTCTACAATAAAATCCAACTCTCCTTTAAAAACCACAATAACAATAATAAATTTAAAAATCAAGTAATACGCTAGATACGTTACTTAGGGAGATCTAAAATAGAAAATATATTATATTTTCGTAAGAAGCAATCACTTTGTGGTTTGACATTGTATTAAGTAAAAATGAAACACGTTGTTATAAACCACGAATATATTTTATTATCACCAACCGGTTTCGCTTAACTCAAGCTTCAACGTGTTTCATTTACTTAATACTTAATGAAACTATATGAACACAAAATACATACTAACACCGAAACCACTTAACTGCACTTAAAACACCTCACCTTACAATTTTTTTTTCAGCATCAGATCAATTTAATTTAATATTTTGTAAATAAAATCCTTAACACGGGAAATCCCAGTGAGGATATCATTATTTTTTATTTGTTATAAAAAGGTAATGTTAATAAGAAATTTGATTTACCGGAGCAAATACTTTTAGTCTGAACCATCAGATGCATATTTCTACCAATAATCAGCTGCTGTTGCACCCCTCGTCCCTCTCCTGATGTGTTTTGCCCGTCACCCATATCTCACTTATTTTTTCTATCTCTCTCGAGGATCTACTTATCTGCTTACTGTCTATGTACAACTCTTTTTTTTTTTCAAGGTAAATAGTATTGTCGAGATTTAATGTTGTTTGCTTTGAAAGAAAGGTTACAGCACCACCGTATAAAGGCGTGGCTTTGAAAAAACAGTAATTATAACTTCCCAATTAATCAACAGTAGAAACCTAGGTCATATTATACATTTCAGGGGAGAAAACATTTCGCTCCCAAATTCTAGGAAGTAATTTTGTAAAATAATTTTCCGTTAGAGCTTTGTTTTGCGAAATTCAATTTCTTTTCTTTACCTGGCTTTCCACTCTACGATAAATCAAACACTCTCAGTTTCCTGCTCCTCCCTCGTCCCACACTTTCTACCCAGATTAAATCACACCCCAATCCTAACCCAGCTGTGAGAACTAAAATGAATTAAAACTACAATTTTCTTCTTTTTCTTTCTTGAAATGTTTAAAAAATATTAAAGTAAAGGTTAATTTCTAATACAGCATACTCGTACATTCCAATAGTCGCGTCATATTCATAGAGGCTGAGATAGGTTTCCGTTCGTGTTTGAACCTCAAGAGAATGAAAAGTAATCCAAAAAAATAATTAATTTTAAAAACATTTTGGTACTATAGCGTGTCATCAATTGAGGTACACATAAACAAACAACATGCGGTTTACCCTGATTGGTAAATCGTTCATGGTAAAATATATCTTTTGCTGATGACACTGCAATAATTATCGAAATAAATACATGAGACGAGATTACCATTGCAGTCAATCACGACATAAAAATTATCAAATAATGGTTCGATAACAACCTATTACCACTCAACACAGAAAAGACAAATTTTATTCCCCTTTCTCTGCAAGAGGAAGTACCAACAATACGGACTGTGCTAAACTAAATCATAAATCTAATATAAAATATCTTGGAATCATAATTAAAAAAAAAAAGTTTAATGGAAAGATCATATTAACCTCACTGCAGAACGAATAACAAAACTTATTCATGTCTTCTATAACATACACGACAAATTAAACAAGAAAACAATTGAAATGGTCTATTATGCATTAATTAAGTGCCATTATTGGGTGGAAGGGGGCCTTTAAAGCCACAATACAGCCAATAATTACTATTAAAAACCTTACGACTTCCCTACTCTAGAGATATTTCGTGAATTTAATGTACCGTCTAGGACAGAATTGTATAAAAGAAACGCCTAATTTCAATTTCAAAAGGAAATGCGGGGGTTATTCCCTTCTCATTTTCAATTCTTTATGTCGAAGGAACAGGACTTTATACCTATTCTTTGAATGGTGAATACGGATACTCTAGTATCGCCATGGTGAAAGACCACCATTCAGTATCAAAACGTTGCTTGAAATTGCTTCAGCCGTGTTCAGTGACCAGATTTGAAAATCCACTTCTCAACCTTCCTCTTCCCATCTCCTTCCGTTACCACTCCCTACAGCCTTACAACATAAAACAATTGGGGACGCACCGTCCCGAAGGAACTGGCCAGTCGGAACTTATATGCGGTATTCATATAAAAAATGAACGTGACTCTATGCAGGTCCCGATGGACTTGTCATAGAATACGTAAAGCATGCGGGGGGATACTTAGCAACACTGCTCGCCTTTCTCTTTACTGCCATGATTGAGGTAAGTATGTTTTCTGTACATGTACATAATAAGATGAACCCTAGCAAGTAAAGTATTTGTACAGCGCCCTTGAGGTGATTTTTTTCACAAAAACGGCGCTATACAAATCATCCAAGTATTTTTATTATTATTATTATGATCGGACTCGGACACATTCCGAAAGAAATGTAAAAACACATAATAATACCGATCCCAAAAAGTCGCCAGTTGAACCTGACATCATCCGTTATTACAGACCCATATCTCTTGCCACAATAATTGCAAGAATCTTTGAAAAAGTCATCTGAAACTTAACCGAACACAAGCTCAATACAGACTCTCAAATAGGCTTCAAAGCTGGATGCTCTACTGATACAGTTATATATAGTATGAAACCAACAATCGAATATTATAAAGTCAGAAAAACAACGGTATACGCATGCTTGCTATAGTTGAGTAAAGCTTTTGACAGGGTTAGTCACAATAAGTTGTGGAAAAAACTGATCGAACGACAAGTACCACCGCAAATTGTTAATATATTGAGTACACGGTACAACCAACAAGAAAACTTTGTCAGATGGAATGATAGATAGCCTATCAGGAGCAGCTAAATTAAATTTCGGCGTTAGACAAGAAGGCTAATGTCCCCAGTGCTGTTCAACGTATATATGGATGAGCTTAGTAAAACTCTGAACAACACAAGAATCGGATGCCACATTGCCCGGGTATGTATGGAAAATATCAGCTATGCAGATGACATGGTCATACTAGCCCCATCGGTAAGAGCAATGAGAAAACTTCTGGCCATATGTGAAGCATACGTTGTTAGTCACGGGCTGATCTATTATGCTAAAAAATCGTCACTGCTGATTTTCAAAGCGAACAATGGTCTTGCTGGCGATACAGCGCCTCGCAGATGTTCGCAGAGGGAAGGGTGCATGGGTTCGCTGCTTTTATGCGCCACAGAATAGCCGGGACAAGTCAGCGCTACTGGAGATCGGAAAACACTCTTGTCCAGGCCGTCGCCCAGTGACAGGGTGCGCCCTCATACCATAGATGGAGAATTTCCCTTAAGCCACCGTAGCATAAGTGCTAAATATGTTCACCTTTTTATTTTATTTTTTTATATTTTATTTCCACATCATGTAATTTATTTAGATATATTCTTTTACATGGGAGACATATTGCACTCACCGCTTTGTTCAGCTGAAATAAACACATTATTATTATTATTATGTACCTGTATTTATATACATACTGCGTGTATGGCTTGGCAATAAAATATAGACATTTAATAAAGTGGAACTACATTTAATCATTATGGCAATATCAACTTGCTAACGATGTCATTGAAATTTTGGTCCTCACGCTCAACTTGTCAACTGTACTTTTTTATGTACCTTTTCTAGAAATATATATATATGTTTTAATGATTGTCGTAATAGTTTATTATTTAAACGGATGTTAAATGTTTTAGCTTTAGGGTTTAAATTATATTATTATGAAGAGAATAATATCTGTGTCGTATCACCAGAGAAATGTCGTTATTTTACAAGCAAATGGATGAAAGTATCAACTACGGAAGTATAAAATTTTAATGTTTTCAGGTTATTAAGTTTAAACCAAGTTAAGTTAAGTGCTGCGGGCTGAGAGCACCCGCAAGCTCGTACTCATTTAATGGTGTTGCCATCGTAAAAATCAGATGAGAATTTAATTATTAGGGAAGTGATTTTTTTATTTATTTATTTGAAACACACACATTATTAAACAATAAAATGTAAGAAAGCTTTGATTGCCCAACTGGGAACGAATCCCGTTTTAGGACAGTCAAATTGACAAGTTTACTTCATATTAAGTGCTATTATACAAAAATAGAAGGAAAAAAGCTAGTATTGACACAGCATGGTAATATAAAATATCTAGAAAAAAGTATAAAGAGATATGAAGAAGAAAAAGAGTTATGAAGAGATGAGAAAAACAAATATTACCGAGTCAACAATTATGTATATGTGTTTGATAGGCACTGGTTGGTGCTATGAGGAAAAAAATGCGTTTAACGAGTACTAAAAAAAAAGATAATATTATTGAGTAATATTGATAAAATTGAGATTATTAATATTTGTTGTTTATTATTAAGATTATTTATTATTGATTATTTAATTTATATCTTTATATTACACACTACCATTTTACATAATACGTTTTTCTTAAAGTTTAATAAAGGTGCTTTGTATGGCGTTTTATAATGTGGAGTGTAAGATAGATTTGAAGAGGTGATGCTGTGAATTGAGAATTTGTGCTGAGGTGTTCACGTGGATGTGTTGAATGTGTCGTGGCCACCTCATTAGGATAACCTGTGCTGAGGTGTTCACGTGGATGTGTTAAATGTGGTACAAGTATTGATGTGTATTGATTACTTTTGTTTTAATGTTTTAGTTTTGCTATATAAATTAAGTAGGATTTGAAGAGAAAGACATTTTTTTATTTTTGTTTTGGTTACAGTGGGCAAATCCTTAAAAAAATAATAAACATCCAATTATAGATGCTTTCGACTAAGTTTGATAATATTAAAATGTATTGCACGGAAATGAGAGAAAGAACTATCAAGTAAGCATAGTATGTTATACTCGTATATAAGGTTTGGTTTGGTTTTATCATGTTTTTTTAATAACACGAATACTTTGTTTTTTGATTATTTCAATTGTTTTGAAAAATGAACGAATTTTAAAACAGGAAACTATATTATTACAAAAATATAAAATAAATTTAAAAATTCACAGAAAAAAACAAACAAAAAATAAAATATTAATAAATTACTTATTTATTAACAAATAATCAAATGTCAAACTTGAATGCGAAGCATAACCTCAAATCTGAATGTACATGGTTACAATTGTTTCAAATAGACAAATCTACATATACGATATATAGTTTACATTTAGTTTGTGAATATTTTTAAGTTGAACACGAGCTTCCACGTTCGAAATTCTGCAAAATAACACTGAAATACGCAGTAAATCAGTTCCCGCATTGCACCATGTGTTGGTTAATTCATTTCCAATAATTAAAACAAAGATTTAATACATACATTAGAAATTGAGACAGGAAGAGAGAGAAATGTTCCCTGGCACTGTACACAAAAATTTTAAAACATGATATACATATTTATTTTTCATGGTCTATTAAATAATTGTGAACTAACATATTACATATATTAAAATACATTACAATAAATGAGAAATTGTAAATGTATTTATATATATATATATATATATATAGATAAGTATTGGAAATAACAAATAGTAGAAGTAATTAAACATTATTTGTATATTAACGATTTTACTGAAGTTCTCGCTTTCGGAGCATAAATTAATGAATCGTATCTCCCACGAGCGTACTTATTATGAACATATAAGTACGTTATGTTTATATTGACTTTACCGTGTTTTAGAAGAGATTTAATTCATTTCGCGTGCGGTTGGTACAACTGGGAAAATGGTCGGGTAACCGGGGCATTTACTGCAGGGGAAATTTCTAAAGGGCGCCAAAATCTGCGGGCAAAATAAAAAACCAATTCACTGGCTTGATTGAAAAGCACTAGATTAACCTTTTAGTCTTTAAAATCTTGTCGGATTACCTTTGAATTTTGTTTCAGAGCAAGAATAAACCTACTTTGTTTTAAGAAAAATCTTGAAAAGTCTAAATAAGGGAAATATTACAGCAATTTTATCCAGTCATAAAAGTGAAAAAAATCCTCTTCTCTATAAAAACTTTTTTAAGAACACAAAGAAGGAAACCAATAAAATGTTTTATTTTTTGCATATTTCATATCCATAGATAGCTTTCAATGGAAGTAATGTGAATACGGCTAGAACCCGTTAGAAGAAAAAAATTGTTGACCTTGAAATTCAACATAAAAATGCGATTGTTTTGTGGCTTTAATACTCTAATTTTCTGATTTACAGCAGTTAGGTATAAAAACATTTAAAAAAAATATTTCAGAAATTTAATTTCGTCTAGAAGGTAATTACATAAATTGACCTATCGTAGCTAATGGATTGCTTGAAATATTCTGTAATATCGTGTAAAGCGTGTGTATGTCAACTTTCGATGTTTTAATGCATTCTGTGTTTGCGTATGAGTGTATCATTTATTTTATATGGTATATTAAGAAACATATTATACCCGTGTAGTTAAATACCCTTTTAATTACATTAATTTGAATTACCTGTAATTCATTTATGTATTAAACAAGAACACAATTAAAATGGTATATTATGCATTAATTCAGTCACTATTGCAGTGTGGCACTATTGATAGGGGAGGGGCCTATAAAGCCACAATGCAGTCAACACTCTTGAGATATTTCATAACTTTAATTAACCATCTATTAAATAATTATTATATAAAAGAAACGTCTTATATCAAATGAACTAAGAATTTTTCATCAATAAAATTCATTCCACTGATAGTATAAGCGATAGATTCAAAACAAATGGTTTAGTAGCCATCCCAATGCTAAGAACGACCACAGCACAGCACCACTACTTGTATTTAGGTATAAGATGGTACAATATATTATTATCCAAAAACAAAATTAATGTTACCGAAATATTGAAATATGAATAATTAAAAACTCCCCGAACTTAGATAATTATATATTGTACTATAATATATACTATCTAGCATATAAATTACTAATTCGTTATTTTTTTATTATTATTCTATAAATTGTTCTGTTGATTTACGTTATTTTATTACTTTATAAATGAATCAGTTTTACCGATAATAAATCATTATTTTTAAAAACTCGTCCAAATTAGAATTGTGTGGGAGTAAATAAAATCACATAAATAAATCGTCATAATGTGGATTAACCGCAGTTTGAAAATGGCCTTGAACTCCGAAACAGCTGTCACAATAATAAAAACTAAAAATGCATGCAGTACTTAATAATAACACTATTAAATTTGATTTACATGAAATCAAAAAAAAAAACATTTTTGTTATGTTATAATTATGTATTTTTTGAAATTAAATAGTTTAGATGTGATTGAACTAGGCTATAGAGAAATATTTTTTTTAATTATTTGGTAACAGATATGATAATCTGCTAGAGACGTCAGGTAAGGGGTGAAAGTTTCTTTAATTCCTTGTATGCGTTTTTTAAATGTCAAGTATTTGTCAAAGCAATCAAGTTATACAACAGAGCCTCGGTATCTTTATGACATATATTTGTGTCACCTTTACTTTTAACCTTTACTTTTAAAACGGCCGGTAGAAAAGATGTGTCAAAATAAATTTTGTATCACGTAAAGCGAGAATCTAAAAGATAATTTAATTAGGTTGGCCGCTCACTCTGCCTATTGCGCTGGTGTGTTCGGGGTTCCGGCCAATTACACATTGTTGACTCTTCCCAAAGTTTCCATTTTATAAAACTTTTATTAGATTAAATATTATATTACGACTACACCTTAAAATAATGGCGGCTGTTAAAATAGACAGGGCTGCACTCTATTCGCTGCCATAGTAAAAGGTATTAGTATTTACCCGCTTTTAATGTTGAAGGTTGTACTTAGACCATTGATATAATATTTCAATGATCTCGTTAGCGTGATGGTCTGCCTGTGTATTTAATTTTGAGTTGGATGGATGCGGGGTCGATTCGCGCGATTCACAAAAACGTATTGACTTTTTTTTTTTAAATTTCATTTACGAAGGCAATGCTGGACGTTGTAATATTGAATTCACTTCCGGAGAGAGTAGAGGTTTTTTGAGTCTCAGTCACACAGAATTAATTAAAACGTCAAACATAAGTACAAATACACTTTACAAGACAACATGACAAGACACATTTAAATACCATACATACACAATATAGCAAAGCAATCCATTAGCTACTAGGGGGGGGGGGGGAAATATTTATAATTGCCTACCAGATGAAATAAAAAAATCAAAATAAGTTAGGTATATTAAAAAAAATGTTCTAAAATTAAGTGAACAAAATAATTAAAATGCATAAAATTGTAAAGTATTTAATTTGGAAATCATTTTATTTAAGTAAGTGAAAACGTAATTTTCTGGAATAAAAAAAATAAAGTTACGCCTTTTTGTGTTCTCTTCCTACATTTCACATTTTTATTGAAAAATTATTAACCTTTTGACGGTCGCATTATTGTTTCCTCGTATAGAACACATTTTATGCTTGATAAGACCTTGATAATTTGGACATTTTTGGTGTACACATTTTTGCTGAATACATTTTCTGTTTATACGTTTTTGGTGTATACATTTTTCCAAGTAATACTTTTATATTTTAAAATAAAAAAAAGACGCAATAGGGAAGATTCCCAACTACTTGAAAACAAACTTGACTTTAAATTTTTTTATGGTTACGGGAAAAAAGAAATTCACAAAGTTTATATTAATGTGAATTAACCACGTGGATTAAAGTGTTAATATTATTTACAAAAGATAATGAAATAAATGATTTTATAGCTCTCGATATTATTGATAAAAGTGACCTTCTGCTGGTTACTTCTCCCATCGGAGGTTGGCAAATAAAACTGCACTCATACCGGTCACTTAAATATCTAAGCCATGCAGTGTGACGCCTTTCAAGCAACTGCATTTTCAGGAACTGTTGTATAATCTTGTATTTGTCATCCCTCATTATGTGACACAGATATTGGCGTTTGTTATTTCTTCCACTCGATAAACAGCATTTAGGGGGAGAGGGACAATTTATCATTTCGAAATAATGATAATATTATTACTCAATTCGATGAACATAATGCTTTTAAAAGTAAAATACTTATAACATATTTTTTTAATTTATACAGGCTTAGCATTTACCAAAATAAAATCATAAATAAGATATTTTCTGAGCAACCTGCGTATCTTTTACAAAGTATTAAATACATGAAAATAATTTTGAAAAGTGGAGAAAAGTAATTGAATTCCTTTCCCGGTACGCCTTTCTTTTCATAAACTTCTTAATAAGTTTGTAATCATCATTAAAAAAAACACTGAAGTTAGTGTTTATAATATAATTGAAATACGAGTAAGAAGTACTTCGTTCACACCACAGTTTTTAATATATAACAAATAAAGTAACAAAGCACTTCTTATTAATTATATTAATAATGACGCTATAAAATAATTACACATCTATAGAAGTAATTAGTGTTTATAAAAAAAAAAAAACTAAAGAGAATTGTATTTAAATATGAATTGTTTTTGTGTTTAATTCGTAGAACTCCATTACTTACTTACGTGATTTTATTTAAATTATTTATTATTGGTAAAACCGATTTAGTTAGAAAATAATAAAAAATCTCTATTCTGCGAGGTACTTATATTTATAATGTGTTTTCCCCGCATTAAAACGACAATGTTTTCTTAATTGATTTATTTAAATGTGTTACATTATTTTGGTCATGTGAACATACTGAGAAGTGATGAATAAATAATTTTCCTTACTTTATCAATTAATGTTATATTCGCATCATTCGTTCGTTTATTAATTTCCAATTCTTTAAGTAAATTTCATCTAAGACTCTTTCTTTCAATACGTAAGGGTAAGGCTCATTGTTGTCAAGCGAGACGTGATTATTCATTAAGAAAAGTTCTGCGAATTCGGGAAAAATGCTTTTGTTATTATAACACTTAAAAAAATAATAAATCATTTTTTTTTTAACTTATTCTCGCCATTTTAAAGAAAAAAACCTTCAGTGTGGAGGATATTCAAAAGTTAAAATTATTTTGAAAAACTGGTGGAGCAGTCAGAAAAAGGACATATTGCTTATTTGATTTAGATAAATTTAATCCTATGTAAAATTATGTAATAAATATTTTTTCTTCTAGAACATCATATTTTCGTACAGCGAAATAATGCTATCATTATTACGAATTAATAAATAATCCCTCCCCGACTTCCCTCTCCCCTTTGCCACGAGTCAGTTAGACAGCCTGTCTATTCACGAATTTCGACTGATAAACAAATAAAAATGATATCGATAAATTACATTAGCTTAATCAAATTGGTTTCCGAGTGCACCCCTTAAAGTTTCTTTTTAAGTTTGTCAGCGGGTTGTTTAAGATAAGGGTGACCTACCATAGCAGGCGGGCCGCGGTACAAATTTCACGACTAAAAGTAAAACATGCAAGAAGTAGATACAATGTATCTGTAATTCGTTGAGAGCGGGGTGGGGTTTGGAGGATATTATATTTCTGATGTGTTTTATCGTGATACACATGATATATAATTTCGGTAGTGATGTGAGTACGTAACACGTAATATTCTAATTCTAAAATACAATTAAAAATACATAATCTTGTCTTCAGTAGATACAATGAATTTATGCAGCAGTTCTTAAAAATAGTAAAGTTGGTGGTGTAATGGTCATCATAGTTGCCTTTCAAGTAGTTGTTCGGGGGTCGATTCTCGGCCGTGGCAATATTTTATTATTTGAATTTAATTTTTAGTTTTAATTTTACAATATTAATTATTAATTTAAACTAAAATATCCCGTGATTTCTCACGGGTTTGCGGTAGAATCGTAATATTTATAGCAGTTATAATAAGAACTCGATATTAAGTAACACTAGTATGAATGCACTTATGATGCCACTGCTAGTTATAATTATCTTATTTATAAATGACTGTTATTCGCACCTTATGTTATCCACTATTCAATATAAAAGTCCAATAGTCCAGGGCGGTAATAAAATAAACACAATAAAAATTAAGAATACGTTACTTTTGGTATAGTGGAAATCTCTGCCCATTTTTCTTGTTCTTCGTATTGCGGAGGAGAGTAAGTGGAGGTCATAGTGGTTATTTAATCAGTCGACGGCATCGGGAGTCACTTGGTTCGGCACAGATGTGCCATAGGGAAATTGATGAAGGAAACATTTTTCTAGGATTGTTTGAATATGTCCACATTCACAAAGTTCGGAATCCTTTAGGCCCCATTTATGCATCATAACGCCCAACGCCTGTGACTGCACCGGATTCGGTTTAATGAGGTCCACGTTTTCCGAGGGAGAGAGAACCCTGGAAATTTAATAGTGGGGTCTACAGCAAGGTGCTTGTTTTTTATATCCAAGGTCCGGCACTGAGTTCACCTGAGGGAGTGTCGTGTTAGAAGCAGTCTCTCGTCTTCAGTCCAAAAAGGGTTCCTGGACGTCAGGCGGCTGGCCGGGAGGTTTGCAAGATCATCTTGAAGTGAAATGTTACTATTCACGGCCGTATTCCCTGCGGGTTGCTGTCGCTCGTCTTACAGTGGGCGGTGTGATGTTCGGAGGACTTGGAGCAATTGTAATGGGGTGGCGGGAAGTGTTCCAATCACCGTGCGTATGGCAGTATTAGTTGAACGTCGACCTTCTGTGGTGTGTGTGTGGACTTCTAGCCGACACTAAAGTGCAATATCCCACTACCGAGTAGACCATGCATTCGTAGCTGTTCGTAGGTTGTTTGCGTCGTAACCCCAGTTAGTTACAGCTAGTTTTCTTATGATGTTTATTCGAGGCATGGTCTTGTAGCTAATATTTTCCAGATAGGAGCTATACGTCAGGTTTCTGTGCAGCATTATGTCAAGATACCGAAAACTACTTTCATAAGTAATCGTATCTCCGCCTGTACTATATTAAGCGTACCACTTGCACGCGAGTTGCTTATGTGAAAGGCAGCTGCAACTCTTTTTCTTGCGTTTGCTTTTATTTTCCAGTCGGATAAGTGTTGTTCCATGTCTCATCATTCTGATTGAATAATATTGATGACAACTGTTGACCATTAGAAAAAAACAACTTCGTTTCACTTTGGTATTTATGTAAAAATCACGATATTTTTGAACCCTGGCGTAGGGGGTAATCCAGCGCATTTTATATCGATGAACAACGTTACCCGACCGCTATCTACGTGGTGATGGGTCGTTTTATTAGTCATACTTTTATAGGTCCCGGTGTGTTTAATATCCTCGTAATACTACATTAACATAATACACAAATGCTAATTTACATCGGAAGTAAACCCACAAACTTTGAGACAAGGTCTGCTTAGTGGAACACACTTTCAGATACAACTTAGTTTTTATTTATGTAATAAATTATTTAAAAAAAAATACTATTAGTAAGTTTTTTTTGGAAACAGAAATACGTGAGTTCTAGAGCTAGTGCTACTATGACATTCATACTTTGGGTTTTTGTAGGGTTCAACCAGAACTTTGTCTACGAAGGTATGTCTATTATTCGAAATATTTAGAAAACCAACTTTTACAGATATAACAATAAACGCAAACCCAACGCATCATTGGTCTCATAAATTATCAGCTTACGATTCAATGGTACATAGACCCGTTAATATTCCTTTAGATAAAATAGCGTACGAAAAAGAAAAGGAAACAATAAAAACAATCGCGGTTAATAACGGCTATGAGGCAAATAACATTGAAAAAATTATAAAAAGCAAGAAATATAAAAATAAAATTAATTTAATATATCCGGTACACAATAATAAACTAGAAAAATTTGCATGTCTGAAATTTCTCGGTCCAATATCCGTAAAAATTGCAAAAGAAATTAAAAAATGTGGTTTAAATGTAGCTTTTAAAACCAATAATAATATAGGAACAAGCCTAAAAAACTCAAAAAGTAAAAATCCCGAACACAATAATAGTGGCATATATGAATTAAAATGTGACCACGCCGACTACAATGCTACCTATATAGGGCAGACGGGAAGGGTTTTCTCAACTACATTCAAATAACATATAAGATGTTATAAAAATAAAAACACTTCTTCAAAATTCGCAGAACATCTGTTAGTAAATAATCACGTCCCGCTTGACAACAAACCTAAACCCTTACATATAGAAAGAAAGGGCCTAAGATTAAATTTACTTGAACAATTAGAAATTAACAAAAGAACCAACGACCCTAATATAACATTAATTAATAAAATAAAGGAAGATTGTATACTCACCGCTTCTCAGTATGTTCACATTATCAAAACAATACAACACATTTAAATAAATCAATTAAGAAACACCACTACACCACCACACCACCTCACCTCCACACCACCACACAGCCACACCACCACACCACCACACCACCACACCACCACACAACGACACCACGACACCACGACACCACGACACCACCACACCACCACACCATCACACCACCACACTATCAGACTACCACACTGTAGAATGTGTAGCTACTCGGTAGTGCTTCAGTATTAGAGTTTTCCTAAAATCTATTTTGAATTTATGATTTAGGACAATACATGGTTAAAGTAATTTTCAATAATACATATTAGTATTCTGAAAGGTACTTACTACCACTTAAATTTCTCCGATATGCGAATATTTCGCAGGTATTTTGTTCACTAATGATGCCCTCAGCTTAATTGTTCAGGAATATGTAGGTTCTAATTATGTTAATTAATCATTTTACTTTTCTACGTTCGCATTTTCCAAAATTAAAATGAAGTAACAAGGAGAGCAGATTCTGAATCAGTATTTAATTATTTAAAATAACGATATTTTAAAAACGTAACCGTAAAATCATAAATTTATAAATCTGAAAAAAAAAACAGCGCTAATTTGATTAATTTTGATAAATTGTCTGAACTTACTATCACCGTTACGTGTTATATGTAGATAGTAGATTGGTATGCGAGCTGTTTAAATATGTTACCTGCTGAAATAAAAAAAGTAATAAAACTAGACAGTTAATATAAATATTGGCTACTTGGCTAGTTAAAAGAAACTATTTGCATTAGGAAATATTATTTTATGTACTATTTATTGTTGTCATTTATGTTTTCATTTTATTCTTTTTTATATTTTCGGAGATATGATTTTGAGTAAGATTCTTGTGAAATATTTATGTTACAAGTTTGTTACATATGTTTTTATTTTACATAGACTTAAATATTTTGTAACTTAACCTTAACTATAAATAGTATATATAAGGTTTTGAATAACAGGCTCCCGTTAGACAAACCACTAAAAAATACATACAAATACAATCGGTTTACAATTAGACAAATTTGAAATTTTAGGAATCAGAAAAAGCGTTAATAGTGAATTTTTTTTAAATAGCTTTCTTTTGAATCTATTTTCATATTTATATTAAAAATAAAAATAATTTCTTTTTAATTTCTGATCTAAATTTGTTATTTAATTTTGTATAATAATTTTTTATTAACATTTTTGATAATTACTTACCTACCCTAATATTTTTTGGTTATGTTTAAAATTTGTCTATTCTTACATTGTGTTCTATGTTTATCATTTGTCTATACTTAACATTATTATTTTTTAGTATTCTATATATTCCCGATGAAGAAAGCATCGCTTTCAAAAGATGTTGATATGTATATATTAATAAAGTGGTGAATGCAAAGAAATTTTTAATTTATTTATTACTAAAAAGGAGTTTATCGGAACTGTTTAGCTTTATATTTTATAAAATGTCTTAAATTATTTAAAAAAAAATTGTCGGTGCGGCACGGCGCTAATGCTGGCTCTACACGCTCAGTTGAACTTGTTCGGTATACCGATACAGTGTACAGGTTGCTTGCGCAGGTTAGTCGGACCATATGGATGAAACAACTGAGCAGTTATCCGAGTTGTCTTAATCTGGGAAGGTGACCGAAGAAAATACGAAAAATCGCATTTGGATTCGTGGAGGCGTCAGAAAAGAAATCTTGAAACTACAGTTAATCTTTCATTCGGCGAAATTGCATTTTTCGTAAGCGTATAATGTTTTAATTAATGGCATTCATAAAAAAAGGAGAGTAGTTTTGAATATGCACTTTCATTCTATCTCAAATAATTATTTCAATCTTTTGGTTCAATTAACAATTCACTTAGGGGAATCCACTTCGTCAAATTCGAAAGAAATCACACACTCCTTATGCAGGTGGCGAAAAGGTTGAAATTCCCCTTTAACACTAGCCACATATTTCGATTTACATGAAAAAACGTTATCAAAAAGCGTTTTTTATTTTATTTTGTAAAGCTCAGGCATAAATATTAATTTGAAAAAAAAAACTGTTACATTAAACAATATGATAATATCCGAAAAAGAGTTCGTAAGTAGGAGATTTAGGACAATAAACATTTTTTATTGGTTTGATATTTTATATTTTACTAGGTTTATAAAATTGCCCGGTTAAACGAGAGGCAAAGGTGTGTTGTAGTTGCAGTATTTAAATAAATCATCTGTAATATTTCTAGGCCATCAAATTTTCAAACCAAAACCTCATGATTATACATTACTTCGCACTGCATCGCTTTAAAAAGTTTACTTGCGAATTAATGTTGCTTTTTAACAATCATTGTTTACACCATTTACTACGTTTTTAGGTTGTTTTAGTTGCAAATATCAAACTGAGCATTGCTAACTTCTTGTCGTCTGTCGACGCTATCGTTTCCGACTGCGCGGATCGACGGGTCCGTCTGAACGTGTAGTCCACCACGCGAATCTTGCAAACCTGTGCAGGTCAGCGGTACAGGCATGTCGGACGGGTTTGCCCGAGCGTTCCCCGGTTCCCTTAGTATGTTGATTAGTGTATTGCTTTACCACTTCATCAATAAATGCAAAATCACTTTGTGGTATCATTTTCAATAAATGAATGAGAAATTTTTTGTGTAAACCACTGTTCAATATACAAATATCAACGTGTTTCCGAAGCAAAGCTTCCCTCTTCAAAATGCAAAGTATAATAAGAGATAATTACAAAAATAGACAATATATCAAATTATAAAACCGTAAGAATAGACAATTTATAAAAAAATAACAATGAGACATGGTAGAGGTAGGTAAGTTATTAATTAAAAACGTAAAAAAAAATTAAACAATAAATTTATATTATAAAAAAAATAAAAAAAATAATAGTAATTTAAAAATCCTAAATAAAATTTTTATATTAAAAATTTAAAAAATAATAATAAAAAATATTAAAAATTTAAAAAATAATAACAAAAAATATAAAAAAGAAAACATTTGAATAATATTTCACCTCTATTGAAGAATGAAATGTTTCGTTTAAACCACTATTTTATATTTATATATTATTTTTGTTATATTACTATTTAATATAGGATATAGTATCCCGATGAGGGAAGCTTCGCTACCAAAACATGTTGATATTTAATTATTAAATAGTGGTTTAAACAAAACGTTTCCCATTATTATTTTTTTAATAGCTTCAACGACGTTTTTTCCTAAAGTGTGGGAAGTGACAGTGCTTCATTGTAACAAATTAACTATTTTATGGATTGCATCAAATTATTATTAAGTTTTGTGAGTATATCATTGAACTGAATAATCCTTTGATAATTTTGAATTATATTACTGTCGCCTAATAAAAACGATGTCACTTAAAGGCAAGGTTATTAATAAATATTTACAAATTACTAGAATATGTAAAACCGATCTATAAACAGTATTTTATAAAACAATACTACTTTACATTTAAAAATACAAAAAAAAACACGAAATAACAACAATCACACATATTAGAAACACTAGATTTCAGAATCAAAAACACACACAACAAGGAACCACAAACACAACATTTGGTCAAAAAACTACTTATACTATGGTACTAAACTCTGCAACAAAATCCAACTCTCCTTTAAAAATCACAATAACAATAATAAATTTTAAAATCAAATAAAACACTGGATACGTTACATAGAGGAGATCTGAAATAGACAAATATTAACACCAAATACAGACTAACACCGAAACCACTCAACTGCACTTATTAACCTTAGAGTTATTTTTATTTTTTTCATCAAGCACATCACTTTAATATTTTTTAAATGAAATCGTAACCGGATTAAAAGATAATAAAACATTATTATTATTACATTTAATCCGGGCCCCTTCATATTACCAACATCACAATTCGATTCCCCTCGAACCTTCAGCAGGTTTTAGAATTTCTGCGTACATAACATTCATTATGTATCATTTATTTTAAAGGATCCATAATTGGACTGTTTAAACGATTGAGCCCAAATACATACTATAACATAACGATGGCCAGGGACTGCCTGAGCACGAATTATTTGATTCTTTCCCTAAACGAGAAGTCATAATGAACTAAGTGTCGCTAACTCAATAGCACCGGCCCACTTTTTGTGACAAAAAACCCGAGTCGGCATTATACCGCGGAAAAACCGGAAGGGCGGAATTAATTATTATTTCTGCATGTTCCCGGCGTAGCTCTTGTTTTATTGTTTTTCCTTCCACTTTTTCACTTAAACAGATTTTCCTTTTTAATATTAATGTCGTAGTTTTCATATTTTTTTCAAATGTTAATTTAAATGATTAATTTAATTCCTCAAAAGCGTATTTGCTCGTGCAGTCCTTTTACAAATGCGAAGAAAAAATCTGAAAGGTTTACGGCCGTTCTTCCCAACCCCACTGAGCAACTGTTGAGCCGAAATTTTGCCTCAACACTGTTCTCGATCGAATTTACGATTAATTTAGGATATCGGTTTTTGTGGATTAAGTTTACTTCAACAGAGAACTAGTTATAAAAAGTGTGAACCGGGTGAACAAACGTCACCGAAATATCAAATGTCATTATTAGTTTACGAACTATTTTATGCGATTCAAATATTGAAAGACAAAGATTTATTTCCGTTTTCGAATGCCAAAACATGTTTTATGTATGTTTTAAATAAAACTGAAGAAAACCTAACTTATTTTACTTATCATAAGGCACGTTTTGTCTTGTTTTTGGCGGCATTACCACAAATCATGTTAACACTTTATTTTCAACATATTTTTAACATGCATGTTTGTAAAATATAAAATGTTGGTTTTCATATTAGTTTTTTAAACAAATTATATGTATTGATAATAAATACAATGTTAACTCATCTTTGTTAATTTTAAATTGAAAGTTTTTACTTTGATGTCACTTTATTGTCTTAAAAGTGGGTGGGTACTATATTATTCTGTGCGAAAGTAGGCGGGCACTATTTTAGAGTGGGCGGGCACCTCCATAGTCAATTTAGGATAAAAAATGCTGGGAAACGGGCGAACAGAGCGAATACTTAACAAAACACTTGGCTGATCGGTGATCATTCATTAAGTTGGGAAGTACGGCCGTTACAAACCTTATTTTGTAGGCGGCCAAGCTAACCCAATTTTTTTTTTGCATGGCACTTGTAAATAATTTTTAACCTTCATATCGACCCATTGGTTGTGGAACATACACCATATTAAGTTTATAACGTGTGTTAACGACTATTTTAAATATTTTTTATCGTCCGTGCTCTGTTAAAAAAAAAAAACCACCATACCGTGAAGGTAGCCCAGCAGTGCCTAATATATCGCAGAGATTAAAAACAACGATTTTTTAAGAAACGTTACACACAAAAGATACCAGCGTTAAATATAAGCACTGTGTCTTAAGGCGTAATTTCAATTTTATTTAATAATGGCGTTGTATGCATTTACTAAATAAGCACTTAAAAAATTATCGATTTTTTTCTACTCAAATATATTATTTTTACCGCCTTATTAAGAAAACAATCTAATATATTGAATAACCAAGCAAAAAAAATGTAATTGTTCTATTTTGGATATTTTTTTGTGAACCGCTTTGTTTTTCTCCCAAAAATCCCTAATTATCCCTTTCCCCTTTGGTCGAATCCCATCCCAACACCTAAATATTCATGTGCACAATTAGTGCCTCAACACAGGCTAGCCTAGTGAGGCGGGTTATGTGAAACTTCAACTTATAACTATGCATTTCTGTTCTTTACATATTACCTACCCACCTTATCAGCTAAAACAGTAAACTCAACCTAAAAAATAAACTTCTCATTTACACATCGACAATCCGACCAAAATTGATATACGCATCACCCATATGGGCTACTTCAAATATAAAAGGGCTAGAATCATTCCAGAATGAATTGCTCCGACGATTCACCAAAAGTCCCTCTGGTTCGTCAGGAATAGCATAATTAACACGGGCTCGAAAATTCCTCCACTCCGAAAACATACAACAGATTTAGCCAAAACATTTTAGTCTAAATTAGAATCGAACTCGAATCCCTCCATCTCCAACCTCGGCTGCTAGGCCCCCAGCACTGACCCCCTCCGTCTCCGCCCAAATTCCATCTTATGCCCTCCATTACCTTAGTGAGCGGGCTTAAATATAAGACTGCTATAAGCAAGTGCCGCTAGTACATAAATAAATAATAACAGTTTACAATTCTTTGAATAAATTAAATAAAAGCCCCGCAGTAGCAATAGGCAGCCCCCTCACTGGGTAGAGATGACTATCTCCACATTTATGCACCTCTAACCATAATTGACACAGGAAGAGGGAGAAATGTTCCCTGGCACTGTACACAAAAAAATTAAAATACGATATACACATATTACCTACTGTTATTATAATATTTTCTATTTTTCATTTTATATATCTACTTTATAAACTACTGTACACTTTATTATAGTACATGTATTTTAGTTATAGTTTAACTTAATTACAATAGAGATATTATTATTATTTTTAATTTCATGATAGTTTAAATATAGTCCTGACAAAGGAAGAGTCCTTGCGAAACCGGTCGATTAATATATTAAATTGAAGTGGGTTGAAACAAAATTCATGTGATTATATTATAATTATGGTAAGCCATAAAATAAGTTCACAAAATGTAACAAATTCGCAAGATACATATATTAAAAAAACACCACTCGATATCGCAGCTCCCCCTGTCAGTACATCGCACTTAATATATCTAATACCATGTACACGGTATATATGCGAAACTAAATTTTATCAAACAAACTAACGAGGTTTTCAATAAAGCTAATAAAATGCTGGGATTTATAATTCGTATTTCAAAACCTTTTCGTAACATAAAGACTCTATACTCCCTTTACACAGCGTACATCCGCCCTCAACTCGACTATTGCACACCGATATGGACACCTTTATACCAAGCCCATATTGAAAGAATCGAAAGCATTCAACGTAAATTCTTTAAGCATGTAAATTATAAATTTAAAATTATTATTATTAATTATTATTACACTTTTCAAATAATACCGAATCCTTAAAATTCCATAACTTCATCAAGCTTCAATATTTGAACAAATCTTGTTATTTAAAATTATGAGTAATAGCCTGAACTCGCCTGAGTTCATTAACTTAAAAAAAATCACATACCATCAAGACCTACCCGACAAACCGATTTTTTTTTATTTGCCCGAATGCAGGACCAATCTCAGGATAAATTCTCCAAGTCCCCGTATTTGTGCGCAATATAAAGCACAATTTTACAATATTGACATTCTTCACAATACCATTTCAAAATATCGAACCGAACTAATACGTGCGACCATAAATTGATGCACGAGTATAAAATGTATCGAGAGCATCTCCTGTCCCGATCCTATCTTCCTCTTTCTCTACCCCCTTCCTTCTTATTTTGTTGTTGCCAATAAAAAATCTGCACTTAACCATTGTTAGCACAAGAAACTTTGTTGGCTTACCTTTGATTAAACTTCCTCTGTATATAAATTTGTATTAAAAACGGTTTGTTTCTTACAAATAAATAAATATATATACGAATATCACAAATCACGTGAATAGGTAGAATCGGTATAATAGTACACGCGTAATATGACAGCTTTAGCGGAGATATTCGCCAACCTACAGAAGTGTTCGTGAGATACTTTCCCTTTAACTAATCAAAATATGTTCACGCGTATTTAATTGCATATTAAGGCACATCTAATCCGGTAATATCAACATGGGTTATATTGTTCGAACAACTCGTCTCCGCTTTGGAAATCTCTAAGTGACTCTATCCCGGTAAAGTGGATTTTAATTTGATACACGTGAACATCGCGCGGGGTACGAAGCCCGGGTAGGTAGGATACTAGGTATTCCGCATTACATTTGAATCAAGAAACTTGGTTAAGATTTACCTGTATCCCGTGTAGGTGGGACTTCCCCGGTGGGAGGGGTCGGGATATTATGCATCATATCGTTTTTAAATGGCCCGTTTGATGACAAAATCGATATATCCAGGTACTTACTAACACATCGAAAATAAAACATAGGCCGCTCCAGCAACGGCGCCCGGAGGTGAGCAAATAAATTACGTTTATTATATTTTAAAGCTCGCATTCTAGGGGCGTTCCGTTTATGGCTATCGTATATTTTGAGAATACTGATTGAAATGTAAACTTATTAAAATACGACATTAAGAAAATAACTACTTAAAAATAAAAAAGTTGTATGTTTTTTTTTAGGTAGGTATTATTATATAAAAAAATCACATATGTTATCAAAATAGAAAACAAAATTATTAGGTTTATGCAGTAAATTATTAATAACCAGCAGCTTATTTTTTTTTTTATTTGAATACCACACAATAGTCCCAAACTGCTCCCAACCGTCTGGAGCCAGTGAGACTATGGCATTCCCAATTGGGGAATGTTGTGAGGCTGAAGGTATTGGGGAGGGGAAGGAGAAGGGGAAGAGGGAGGTGGGGAAAATACCTGGCTATTCAGATCTGGTCACCAAGCACGGCTAAAAGCCATTTCAAGCAACGTTTCAATACTGAATGGTGGTTTTTAACCAGGGGGCAATACTGAGAGTATCCTCCACTCTGGAACGTGCGCAAATATACTATATATTATTTTTAAATTAATTAATTGTGAAACAACACGAATTAATTAAATAAAAATTACTTGCGCACGCAGCTGCTGCTGCTTGAAATAGCTCCACGGATGTGGACGCTTTGATTCAGCACTGTTCGGCACTTAGTAAGCTCCAATTTAAGGCGATGCTATCAATGAAATCAATATTTCAATTAATCTATACTACGAATCGGCTTACATGATGAAAACCAAAAAATGTGTTTTGGATAAATTGAAGATTTTTCTAGAAATTCGTTTGATAAGAATTAAAATAAAATTGTTATTACGTTGTAAAAATGTAAGCGAAAACTAAAAAAAAAAATATATTTTTTCATTAGAAAATTATGAACGCATTTGTTAGGTTCTGAAATGATAATATGTTTGGTTCCTGCCTTATTTGCTATTTATCCAGTCCTTAGCTTCCCAAACCAAACACTACGTTTTTGAAAAATGGACGGACGGTCAGAATAAGGCCATATTTCTGATTTGATTTTGTTAAATGCTAAACCTATGAAAATTAAAAAAATATTAATAATAATTAGTATTTTTCGTATTGCGTAATTATATTGTCTTTATTTCGAATTAATAAACAATCCCTCTCCAAAGTCCTCCCCCATTATATAATTATTTTGAAGGTTATCAACACTGTATACTTAAAATTAAGAATAAAAATTATTTAATCGTATTTGAATATATTGGATGATTTGTATAGAGCCGTTTTTGTGAAAAATCACCTCAAGGGCGCTGCACAAATTTTACTTCCCATTCTTTATCTAATTATGTACAAACAGATACAGAAAAAAACATTCTTACCTGGCAGGTTGCTTCAGATATAACGAGTTGATATATCATGTGTTTATAAGAAACATACGTTAATAGGTTCCAAAAGTCAGTGTGCTTATTTTGATGCATTATTTGTTTATGAGCTTTTATATCGGTCTTCTATAATTTTCTTTCAATGATTTTTCTTTGAATCTGTCGAGAATTTCAATGAATTCACAGCTATCATTCATTCTATTCCCCTGTTCCTAATATTATTTTCAAGGCTTTTATCAGACAACCTACGCAGTATATGCCTAACTTAAACGTGCAAAAATTATAGTCGTTATCTCCAGGCGGTTGTGGATTATTAATTAAAACAGTCCCGGAACGCGTTTACAATTCATATAGTCGCAAAAAATAACTAGACCCCAATTTCTAAATATACCTTTAGGCTGTCAATTTCGGCCAGGAAGTTTACCGGAAAGTTTGAAATAATTACGAAGCTTTTAAATATATTTCAATTGCGGATAAACTTTACAAATTGACAGTAAAAAAAAAAAAAATTGTCAAACTTTTTATTCTGAAAATACATGAATATGTTTTCCACATTAATCTAATTATTTGAAAGCTCGCTTTCAATGTCACCCGGGAAACATTTTTTCCTGCTTTACGCATAAATAGGTATTTTTAATTTAACAGAAAAAATCTGAATCTGACTTCTCACCTGATAAAATGATTAATGAAAATTTCAAAGTAATTCTTAAAATTTAGAAATGATTTGTGAAAATTTTGATGCTTTTTCAATATTTTATTATTTAATACAGGCCTAAAAATAATGCAATGAAGCAAACATAGAATGATAAAACTAATTTTGAATACATGCAACACCACGCAAAAGTTCCACTTCTTGTAGCCGGACGGTATAACTATTTGGGGAATGTTGTGTTATGGAAAGAAGTAGGGTAGGGAAGGAGGAGGGAAAGAACTGTGAAGTACTTGGCTATTCAGATCTGTTTACAAAGGAAAGATATAACATTTTAAAGCCATATTTCGAACAATGACCTTTCAAAACAGTACTAAATATAGTTTTTTGTATTTCAAAACATTTTCTAGATTAACTTTATTTTTTATTAAATACCTAAAATACCTTCAAAATATTTAATATTTAAAAAAAATAAAAATTCCGGAATTATTATTAAACGTTATTATAATATAATTTCTTCAAAAGATTGGCATTCACTTTGTGGCGTCATTATTAACGAATGAAATAAAAATTACTTTGTAATCACCACTTTATTAATATATACATATGAACATGTTTCGAAAGCATTGAGTAAAGTACCACTTTCGAAACATGTTGATATGTAAATATTAATAAAGTGGTAATTGCAAATAAAATTTTAATTAATTTATCTTTATGATACCTTCGAATTCGTGACAAATCTTTAAATTTGGTGCCATAGCCGGTTGCCTAGTCTATCTGGCCAAAGTCCGACACTGGATTACACCCCTGGATATAAAATCAATTTTCATACAACGAAAAATATAAATCAGGTCTGGTCAATACAATTTTAGCGCGGTGTAAAAGCCTTAATGCGAATAAAACGACGGCATGTTGCTCTGAAAAACGGGCAACTTCGAAGCTACTTAGTGGAAATTAATTCCCGCGCTACTAGCCCCGGTTTTTTCTGCGCATACCTACTTGAAACTGCTATCTTTGGCTGCCTGCTTATGACAGGCATTCTTCTCGGTAGCCCAAGATTCATGGAAGAGGCACACTCGAATACTCGACGTCAATATGCAAAGGGTACTTTTACGTGTACGAAGTTATCAGAAGGTTGGTTGTAATATGTGTACTTAGGAGAATTTCTGGGTTGGGTTAAAATTCCATTAGAGGCAGGAAAGATTTCTATTCCTATCATAAATGAGAACCAACACAATGAAGTAAATTACGGAACACACCAACTATATTAATAAGAAGTACTTTGTTTACATCACTGCACTGTTAAATATATTATTATTTTATTTATTTTTTACACAGGAGGCTCTGAGGGAAATAATTTCCCTTAAGGTCGATATTATCTTTGGGGATGCTGTGTGGAGGGTCTTTTAAATTATAGGAAGAAGGTAACTTGAGTCTTGAAGAGACCCATGTTGTAGGAGGGAGGAAATACAGATGCCGGCAAATAATTCCTCAGCCGAGTTGTTAAATACGAGAACGAGTCGTAGAAGCGACCCGTTCTCATGTGATACATGTCAACCGTGTGCAAATGTTGGGTGCGCGTTTGATGTATGTCCCGAATGTTCACCGTTGTCGAAGGGATCAATGACGCAAGTTCCTCAGAGCATCTTCAATTAAAATACCGGTAGAACAAGGACAGCATTCTCACCTGATGTCTGTGCTCCAAAGATTGCAATTCGTTTATATTCGTTTATTACAGATACACGTATTATAAAGGAACATATCACTGGTTCATTATATAGTTATACTTATTACAGAAACACGTCACAGCATTAATCCTTAAGGTATTCTTTCAAATAATAGAGTTTAAGCATCTCACTTTGAGACCTTTCACATTGGCTTGATTGATCTTAAATCTGTACAGTTGAAAGAATATCAACATAAGAAATCTCAGTCACGGAAGATTAAGAAAGAACATCGCCAACAATCCATAGTTTCTAGGACCCACAGGATATGAGTACAACCAGTCTCTGCAACCAACGCCAGCTTTATGGCTAGAGTGATAATTACTGCCAACTGAAGCGCCATTACGATATTATAATTTGGTTGGTAAAACTTCCAGAAAAGACCTGGAACCGCTCAATGGCCATGTTTAATTCATGAAATAAAATCGAATGGGGTATTGTAAAATGGAAAAAAAGACTCGATTTGAAATATTCACGATCCAATTAAAAAAGCTCTCATTTTTCTGTACTTTTCAGAAATGTGCTGTTATTTTTACCGATTTTTTGAATGGCGCAATGGCGCCTTTTCAAAATTCAAATCGAAAAATTGTTTTAATTAGACTATGTGTTTTAATTAACTAGAATAAAACCGGAATGTCTTAAATCAATAAACTCATGCTCTTACCTTTATCCTAATCGAGTTGGGACCTACCTACATATTTATTATAATAACAGAAAATATGTCAGAAGAATTATTTTTTTAAAGCCACTTTTTTATTTATATTAAATAAATAAAATGAAGTGGATTAAAAAAAACTCCAGTAGTCCCCATCTTACACTACTTCGTTAGTTTCGATAGAAAGATTTGTTAAATATCATAATTTTGAATATGAATTTTTTGATTAAAGAACCCTTTCCCGATTTCCTAGTATCCCGGGCATCTTCAGACTGGTACAATTAAAACTAAATTTATAGTATCTACATAGCATCTATGGTATATAGGTATTATATGTCTTCTACTCTGTTGTGATTGGGGAAAAAAGTACTTAATGAATAGTCAATTGGAGAAAATCCTCTAAAATATCCGTTGTAGTTTAGCCTTACTTATATGCGGTAATAGTTTGTAATACATGAATATAAATACGAAATACGAGAGTAAATGCAACTGGGAATTTTGTCGTAGACATCTAAGGTGAACTCTATATTAGCCTGATGTTAACAAATCGACCCATTAAAATGTAGCTAATTACCCGTAATTCATGTAACTACAGGACAAATAATGGTATTAAATTCATTTTAGCAAACGAGACACAAACAGACAAATCACGGGGAAAAAACAAAACCAGAAATAACCGTATGTTTAAATAAAAGCTGACACAATAGATAATACATAAAAATTAAAAAAAAAAAAACTGATTAAGATCCATTCAGTGATCAAACACAATGTAATACGTCTTCCAGAAGGTAATAAACCAACCCGAAAGTAGTTTTAAATATAATTGTAAAGCCACTCCGTCAGCAATTCAACAAATTTCTGTCATAAATGTACAATATTAGAATAAGCAATGGGACTAGCTCTTGACATAGATGCTATATATCAGTGACTTGCAGTCCATAAATAATAAAAAGCAGTGCCTACCCTAAGAAAGAAAACTTAGAAACGTAGAAGTCCTAAAATTATTTTAGGACTTCTACGCTCATTTATTCAGTTGTCGACAACCATCAGCAAAATATGATAATAAATTTGGATTTTTTAAATATTCAAAATAGGATAATTTATACCCGAAATTCACACAGCCGACCTTTGGTCATAGAGAAATGGTATACTCGTATATGGCAACACTGCTATTATATACCATAGATTTAGTTATAATAATGAACTTCAGTCCATTCTTCTATATATTATTAATATTTTTTTTATTAACAATGATGTTCAAACTTAAATATCAATATATTTCGTTTATTCTCTAAAGTTAGTTTTCATAGTTAAAATAATTTTCAAAATTTCCAATTTTCAAAGTCCGTCAAAACGCTCCAAATCTATGGCCGGTTGGTTTTGATCAGTTTTGAGGTTAGAATGTCAAATGTCAAAACAAGGATGAGCTTTACCGTACATAATTTTATATTCTATTCATAGTAAACCATAACTAAACATAAGTAATAAAATTATGTACCTTTTTAGAAACTTTAAGTCAAAGAATAATAATAGTATTGAGTATTAATATTATCATAATATCCGTATTTATAATTGATTTGTTCATAAATACTCTAATTTATTTCGGTAATAATAGTTTTTTTATATTGAACAACAATTATAGAGCTTAAAGTCATCCAAATTAAGTTAAAATTTCGCTAAAACTAAAGAAATACATACTTAAAATATAAAACAAAAGTGAATAGTAAAAATGTTTATACTAATCTAAAAGCAGAATGCGCACCTGACGTCAGATGACCAACATAACAAGGTGTTCTGATGAGATGTTTTTTAATAACCTTTAAATAATGTTTTATAAATTCTACGTATAGTTATATATAATAAAAGTTATATATTCAGAATAGGCGTTTGCTGACCTATATGAATACACATTTTTAAATAATTTCTTCAAACGATTTGTATTCACTTTGTGGCATCATTATTAATAAACGAATTTTAAAATATGCTTAGTATTCACCACTTTATAAATATACATTGATATCTACGTGTTTCGAAAGCGATGTTTTCATCATCAGGAATATGTGAATACAGGAATACGTGAATACAGGAATACTAGAATACATATATTCCTGAAGATGAAAACATAATTTTCGAAACATGTAGATATCAATGCATAGTTATAAAATGATGGAATCTAAGTATATTTTTAAATTCATTTATACATATTTTAAAGCCATTATATTTTCACTGGAGTTTCTTATTATATCAGTCTGAAGATGCCCTTGATAGGATGAAACCGGCCCGAAATCATATTAAAATGGAATTCCACCGTGTGGATAGTTTCAAAATTAGAAAACTTAATTTTTTATTATATCTCTTCGAAAATAGTGACAATTTTTTCACATTTTGAAAACTTGTGAAGTCCTTGTAGATAGCCATAAAACATTACGAATTGACGTGGAAATTTACCCTTTTCGTCATAATTTGAATTACCGAACCGTTTTACTTTCATATTTAATATGCAATCTTCTCCAAGGCTCTCGAGAAACTAAAAAATACGATCGTCTCCCAAACTTTTTGACGAAGATTTATGTGAGCAGAAGGGCTCCGAGCGAAAAAAACCTTCTTAGTTACGACTTTTAGTTAGTTTTACTTGTGCAAAAAGTGTATGTGTTGTATAATGTAGCCACCAGGCGAAAGTTCTTGCAGATCCACGAGAATGAATTATGTTCTCTATCCCAATGAACAAATCTATTTTTAAAAACGAATTTGGGAGTGTAATCTTTTGCATAGATACCCGGCTCTGGTGTGTTGAAATTGTATACGTGCAAAAATAATTCAGTAACTTCTTCCGTAGCATATCCGTATTTTACTCTCGTACCCGTAACGGCAGCATAATTTAATAACATTTATGTGATGTCCTCAAAACCGTACCTGTACTTTGCTCCAGGCTACAATATACATTCTCAGTATCACACTGTGGCTGTGTGATGTGCTCCTTGAAGTGGCTTTAACTATCTTTAATAATCAGATTTTCCTCTACCGGACTGCCCCATAACTCTGCTTTAAAGTTATTCATCAAATATTAAAATTAGAAAGTCGTTTGATTACTGAAATATTACTTCTTTAACACGGGACCTTTATTATGTGATGTTCACTATACAGAGCTTATTCTTTAACACGGGACATTTATTATGTGATTTTCACTATACAGAGCTTATTCTTTAACACGGGACATTTATTATGTGATGTTCACTATACAGAGCTTATTCTTTAACACGGGACATTTATTATGTGATGTTCACTATACAGAGCTTATTCTTTAACACGGGACATTTATTATGTGATGTTCACTATACAGAGCTTATTCTTTAACACGGGACCTTTATTATGTGATGTTCACTATACAGAGCTTATTCTTTAACACGGGACCTTTATTATGTGATGTTCACTATTCAGAGCTTGTTGAGAGATAGCCACATGATATATAGATTATTCTATTATAGACACATCATGGACATTGATTGGTAGACAATAGACACTTGATGGATAATGTAACAAACTCGACAGAATTCAGAGCAGACCTTAAAACTCATCTCCTCGGAAAGTCATATTTATGAGTGGTACATTTGCATACCCAATTTACGTAGCGAAGCTAACCGGTTAGTACCCACCTAAAGTATTTTACAGAAAAATTTAAAACTTTTCATAGTTCGCGACATTTTTTTATTTATTTAAACTGGGTTTCTACAGATGTTCACACTTGAGAACAATCCAGTTATAAAAACTCAGTTAATATACACAAATTAGAAATAATTAGACAAAGGATATACAAAACGTAAAATTACAAAAACTCACTCAATGATACATAATACAATAGAAATAAGAGACACAAATGATACATAATATAATTAGCCCAATCATTGTTACATATTTTTAATTAATAGCGGGACATTTTTTCTAAAACTGTATAAATTATCGACAATAATGTTTACATTAGCACACTCTTTCTTATTTATTTATTAATTAATTCATTTATTTATTAATTATTAACACCCCGATTGGCTTTTACATATTGTAGCATTTAAATGATTTTGTGCACTGAAAGAAAAAAAGGCTTCAAGTTAACAAAAAAAATCTTATTATATAGTCGACACATTTGAGGCAGGACTAAAGTAGGCAATACAATTTCTGAATGTATTCAGGTGGAATTATTTTGTATCTACTAATAGTATCGAGATGGCAGTGAATTATTTTGTATCTACTAAAAGTATCGAGATGGCAGTGAATTATTTTGTATCTACTAAAAGTATCGAGATGACAGTGAATTATTTTGTATCTACTAAAAGTATCGAGATGGCAGTGAATTATTTTGTATCTACTAAAAGTATCGAGATGACAGTGAATTATTTTGTATCTAATATCAGTGTCGAGATGACAGTGAATTATTTTGTATCTACTAATAGTATCGAGATGGCAGTGAATTATTTTGTATCTACTAAAAGTATCGAGATGACAGTGAATTATTTTGTATCTAATAATAGTATCGAGATGACATTGAATTATTTTGTATCTACTAATAGTATCGAGATGGCAGTGAATTATTTTGTATCTACTAATAGTACCGAGATGACAGTGAATTATTTTGTATCTACTAATAGTACCGAGATGACAGTGAATTATTTTGTATCTACTAATAGTACCGAGATGACAGTGAATTATTTTGTATCTAGTAATAGTATCGAGATGGCAGTGAATTATTTTGTGTCTACTAAAAGTATCGAGATGACAGTGAATTATTTTGTATCTACTAATAGTACCGAGATGACAGTGAATTATTTTGTATCTACTAATAGTACCGAGATGACAGTGAATTATTTTGTATCTACTAATAGTATCGAGATGGCAGTGACTTATTTTGTATCTACTAATAGTATCGAGATGACAGTGAATTACTTCGTATAAACATGTTGTAAAAAAATTCACTTATATATTGGTAAATGTAAATAATTATCATTGAAAATTTCAGTTAAACTTAAAGAACATTTTTTTTTTGGCTTTTTTCGGTCATTTATAAAACCTGTTCTCCAGTCCTAAATCCAAAAAAAAAAAATTTTTAATTTATTTCAAATAAATATCAATCCTTCATTAGCCATTAAGCTTCTAATAAATATAATATTTCTAAAAAAAAAAAAAAAAGGTAACTGTAATATCATACAGTGTGTAGTGTTTTCTGATATTGTGTCATGTACGTGCAAAATCATATCTTCTCAGGGTAAAACTTTATAGCATAACGTGTTAATCTGGAGTGACCTGCCAGGTAAGTATGTTTCTGTATCTATTTGTGCATAATAAGATGAACCCTAGCAAGTAATATTTATACAGCGCCTTTGAGGGGTTTTTCAGAAAAAAAAGCATTATACAAATCATGCAATGATTATTATTAAAATTATTAATTTTATTTTTATTTATTTAGGAGACCAAAAGTTTACATAAAAAATGAAGTACGAATAAGTGGTATAAATTTGACCATTTACAGGTTTCCACTTGGGCGTTATGTATGAGGGAATGTAGTTATTTTCGAAAATCAAAATAAAATTAAAAAAATAATTATACAAACTAAAGAAGAAATATAAATTTAAAAGTTTGATGTATTTTATTATGGGGTCTGGAAAGGAAGGGGGTAGGGGGGTTGATCTAGTTGAAATGTATGTGTGTGATTTTATGTTAATAAAAGAACAAGAAAAATAGTGTATTTATAAAGAAGAAAGTTAATAGAATGGTGCTAGTATGAGGTGAGTAGGTATCTGAAGTTATAAAGGCTCGACAGATCGCCGGTGTGACTTTATGGAGTGTGGTGTAGAGTTAAAGATGTCAAATTGTGAGTAGTGCGTGTTAAAGATATGTGATGCCCAATAAATGAAGGAGCTTCGGTTAGAATTAGTGTTGCATCGAGGAAGGCTAAGAGATTTTGGTCCGATCTGGTTAGTCTATTGGGAACTCGTAGTTAGATCCGCCGTAGGAGTTCCGAGTAATCTGCGGTGGATCTAGCAATTTTCAGAAATTATTCACTCCTCCAATGACAACATTTTAAATTATTAATTGTTTTCATGTTTAATTCGTGGAACCCCATTTAATTTTTTTTATTTAATAATGAAAATTAAATTTAATAATAATTAATAATGTTATTATTAATGTCTGCAAGCATTTTTAATTTTTATTTTTGTGACAGCTGTTTCGGCGTTCAAGGCCATTTTTAAACTACGGTTAATCCACATTGTGGCGACTTGTTTATATGATTTTATTTACCCCAACCCATTCTAATTTGGACGGGTTTTTAAAAATAATGATTTATTTTCGGTAAAACCAATTTAAAAAAAAACGATTTAATACCGATTCTTGGTGATTTATATGTGGACGTTCACAATTAGCAGTACCTACCCATTTTCAATGACTAAGATGTGTTTAATATTCACCCATGATAAACTGCGTTTCACTTGACTTCAATAACGTTAAGTTACGTAAACATTGTTATCGAAGCCCGAAATCTATGAAATTATTAAAGCAAGAATTGCGGCGTAGCAAGAATCCCGAAATAAAATAATAAACAAACATTTTTGGGGATTCTCAAAAGAATTCGCGGATTTTTCCGAAACCTTGAGGAATTTAAAATGCTCTAAAAGATTCCGAACTTAATTGAAATAATCCATTTATTTTATTGAATACCTGAGGTAGAAAGCAATTTATCGCGAATTTTGGAGGAAAACGTTAATTGACTTTCGGCGGGTATAATTGAATTGGAAAGTTTCCAGCGAAGCCTCCAGAATGAGCGGTGCACGTTTGCATAATTCATTTCAATAGTTTTACAATACTACTACTTTTACTACCCGGTTTCGCCCATAATTTTAATCCTTAATAATAATAATCAGTTTTAAATTTCAATACGAATTTATGATAAAAAATCTTTATTTATTTATTAATTTATTAACTCTCCGATGGGCTTTTACAAATTTAAATGTTTAAATGATTTTGTGTGCAGAAAGAAAAAAAAGCTTTAAGTTAACAAATAAAAAAGAACATGTACAAGTGTAACAAATTTATGATATATATATATATATTTTTAAATAAAAATTGTACTAGCCTGATCTACATGATACATAATATACAAGTACATAATATAATATAATATAATATGAGTGCATGACATTGTGAAAGAAAAAAGAAATCAACTTGTTTTATATTTCGGATGATGTAAAATTGTATGAAATTACATAATACATTACATGATACATAGACAGAAAAAAAGGAACAAGTTTTTGAATTCTAGATAAGTAAAAAGATAATATAATTTTTTTTTAAAAATAATAGCTCTTATCCGATGTTCTTATCATGGTTGCAACATAAAAATATCATTCAGGTATCTTTTAAACATGGGTCAACTTACATTAATTATAGATATATTATATATCTATAGCAGAGGTGAATTTGTTTCCAAGAGCATATAGGCGAGAAATGGGTGCATGTATTTGGTAGTTAGTCCCAGAATATTGTAACAGAATAATATACTCGTATTTTGCCGAGTTTGTCGATGAGGTACTTTGAAGTTGATTAGTTGCAGAAGTTCACAACAGTCTAATATGGAATAAATAATTTTAAATAAAAAGTTAAGTCTGTTATTTTTCTTTTGTTTTCTGGAGTGTGTATTTTGAGTGTATTTAGCAAGAATGTATAGTTTATGTGTTGTATTGGTATGTGTAGTTTGAAGTTAATAAAACGTAAAAATTTGCGCTGCACGGGTTCAATATTTTTTTTATATAAATGAGATAGTATGGGGACCACACTATTGAATTGTATTCTAATATGCTGCGCACTAGTGACAAATATACGACTTTTATAACTTCCAGCTAATCAAAGTCTTTGATAGTTCTATTTATAAATCCCAGCGTCTTCATACCTTTATTAGTTATTTGTTGTATGTGATTTACAAAATTTAATTGCGTATCAAACAAAACTCCGAGATCATGATCTTTTTCAAGTAATTTATCATCGACGGGACCGGTATCACCTTGCCACTGCAATATGCATCTTTCAGTGGCGTGCATTGATCTATCACCAAAGGTAGGCTGTGTGTAGTTTATCAAGTTCGGCTATGAATTTATTGTGCATTTAATATTTGATAATTACCATTTTATTATCTTACTAAATAAATTTTCAATGTATACCTTGGCAATAAAATGTTGAGCTTTGGAAAGTGGAAATAGAATTTTTAATTACTACAGCACTACCAAGCTACTCAGTTTGTCTTTGAAATTTGTTACTCATGTTAAAAAAATTCGCATTCGAGTTTGACAGTTTCTTTAATGAAACGAGACGAAACAACATGACTCCACTATTCCCTTTGTTTGGTGATCTATTGCATGGTTATTTCGATACGTACACTTCAGAAATACGAAAAAAATCGCCTTTCCGTGTCTCCCTAATCATAATCTCCTTTGTAAAGTGTAAAACAACGAAAAATTTAAAGACAAAATTTGATGTAGAATTATCTCCTTTCGGATTGTTATAAGTGAAAAATACACAGTGGACCATTGCGTTTTTTTTTTATTTACATTTTCCCATGAGCCACCTTGGTGTTGTGTTGTTAGGGTAGGTAGGCACAGTGCGCCCCACTATAGAATTTGGAAGCCACCTCTGATCGGGAGCCCCAAAATATCCAAAGAAAAACCCTCGACTCTGTGCAGAAACGGGCGGTCCATTTGATAGCGCACTTGAAGTGAAATAACACAAAACTGAGCCATATAAACGCTTTGTTTTTATTATTATTATTATGGATTCACCTATGTTAACAAACTTATTGCAATCTTTGGAACACGGATGTCAGGTAGGAATGCTGTCCTTGTTCTACCGGTATTTTAATGGAAGATGTTTTGAGGAACTAGCGTTATTGATCTTTTCGGCACCGATGCCCAGTCGGGAAACACGCCAAACGCGCGCTCGTAATTTGTACGCGGTTTAAATTTGTCACATAAAAACAGGTTGCTTCTACGAATCGTTCTTGTGTTTAACAGTTCGGCTGTGGAATGATGTCAAGAACCAGGTTTGATCCTTCCCACCCTCTAAAAGACCCCCCACATAGCACATCCCCAAAGATGATATAGGCCTCGAGGGAATATATTTCCACCAGGGACTCTTTTCTTAGTCATTTCTTTAAGCGGAAAATATGTATAGCATCTTTTTGTATTGTTGAGAATTAAATAGATGTTTTAAATTTAGTTTTTATTGGAATAACTTATTTAAGCTCATAAACCCAATTGTGATTTATTAAGATAAAAAATAGCAAATGAAAACTGATAATTTGAGGGTTTTAATACTGAACAGCCAAAACACTTTGGAATCTAAATATCAATGCGACGTGGATCAGGTTTCATGTTTTTCGTTTTATACATGGATATAATATTTACAGTAAAAAAAAACCACTAAAGAAACCCTACATTAAAGGAATGTATGTGTGGTACTAAACGGTGAATAAACGGTCAAAAGCAGTATTTTTATAATCAATGACATAAACCTGAAATTTCAGTCAAAACGCCACGTCGTGTCACGCCATGCCCCCGGGAAACAAAAACTCTTGTTTCGGGTCCTGAGGAATTTAATTCAAGTGCTGGAAATTCAGTAAAGCCATACACGTATTTGCCTTTTCCCACAAAAAGTCATTTAAAGAATTGTACATATTTATGGAGTTATCTAACAAATGCATAATATTCCATACTTTAATCAGTTTCAAAATTCTTTTATTAAGATCAATTCTGTGCTACAAAATTATATTTCTACACATTAATAACCCTATATATCATACAGGACACTTACAATATAAGTCTATATTTTAATGAAGGATTCATGGTTCTCCAGTACACAAACAAATATGGAGAAATAACGTGGTTACATGTTTCCTAGCTTTTTATTTTTTTTATTTAAAAAAAAAAAAATTTATTGTCAAACTGCCTTAAAATGGCCTTGAATGTCGAAACAGCTGTCACAATAATGACAACTAAAATACTCGCAGAACTTAATAATAACATTATTAAATTTGATTTATATTAAATTTAAAAAAATATTAAATGGAGTCCTACGAATTAAACACGAAAACAATTAATAATTAAGTAAATAATTAAAAAATATTTATTGAATTTACTTTTAATTTGTAGAACTCCATTCTAATACAAAGTAATTTTTTTAATAATATCTATTACTACTTACTTAAAAAAAAACAAAAAAAACGGTTCACTTATAAAAAAAGATTTGCTCGGTAATTATTATTACGAGTGAAAGCTGTTTCGCCTTCCGAAAGCATTATTAAACTGTGATAAAGCCACTTACACATGATCTATTTATATTATTTATATATTCCTACTTATAATGAAAATCTTAAAATGGTCATTTTTATTACCATAGCCCCTATTAATTACCCTTAAAAGCCCTTAGTAATATAATATTAGTTCACGGTAATTCTCTAAGTTATTAAACTTTTTTAAGTTTCCTTAATAAAGATTTATAATACAATTTATTCAAAAGATTTGTATTCACTTTGTGGCGGTATTATTAATAAACGAATTAAAAAATATGTTTTGTATTCACCACTTTATTAATATACACAGATATCTACATGTTTCGAAATCGATGCTTTCTTCATCAGGAATATATAGAATAGTGAAAATAAAAAAATTCAAGTATAGACAAATGGTAAAAATAGAACACAATAATGTAAGAATGGACAAACTACAAATATGAACAAAAATTTATTAAAGTAGTTAAGTGATTAATCAAAAATGTTAATAAAAAATTATTATGAAACATTGAATAACAAATTTACATTGAAAACTGAAAAAGAAATTATTTTTATTATTAATATTAATATGAAAATAAATTAAAGAGGTGTTTTTTTAATAGAGTTATAATACTATATTGTTTAAATTTGATTAAATATCATTAAGATGGGTTCATTGGCCTTTCCAATTTAATTCGTATAATGATATTAATCAAATTTATTTTAATGAATTTATTAAATGAATTTATTTGATGAATTTATTTATTGAATTTATTTAATGAATTTATTTAATGAATTTATTTGATGATTTTATTTAATGAATTTATTTTACTATCATACTCGTATATTCCCGATGAAAAAAGCGTCGATTTCGAAACATATCTTTGTATATTAATAAAGTGGTGAATACGAAGTAATTTTTTTTAATTCATTTAATGATTTACAAGCTTGAACATAACATGCTCCCGAAATACGTGCAAACAAATATGTTATGCATAAAATTAATAAGTTGATAATTATTCCACAAGAACTGTGATTTTAGACTTCCCCGTACTAAATTTACGTGCACACAAAACAACGTTTTTTATAAAGCCCAACAAAGTTTTTAATACCCTTTTAAAAGCCGTAAGGAAGCCTTAGGACTTTTCGTTGGATATATGACGACTATGTGAACAAAAAAAAAAGATTTGTGTACCAAGATTTTTACTAATTTTTTTTTGTCAATTTCTATCTATTTACCATTATTTTTTTTGATGTATTTATTAATTAAACATTTTGTTACATGGTTTTATATTACAGATTTTATACTAATCTTCCGTTAGAAGCATTTGCTTGTGGATGGAAGATACGTGTACATTAATTTATTAATGGTTAAGTAATATTTATGTATATAGTAAATGTGGTATAAAGAGACATTTGTATTATATATCATAACAAAGATGTCTTTATAGTAAATGTGGTATAAAGAGACATTTGTATTATATATCATAACAAAGATGTCTTTATAGTAAATGTGGTATAAAGAGACATTTGTATTATATATCATAACAAAGATGTCTTTATAGTAAATGTGGTATAAAGAGACATTTGTATTATATATCATAACAAAGATGTCTTTTTATACCACATTTACTATATCGATAAATATTACTTAACCATTAATAAATTAATGTACACGTATCTTCCATCCACAAGCAAATGCTTCTAACGGAAGATTAGTATAAAGTCTGTAATATAAAACCATGAATTATCTTTAAGGTTTTTATAAATAAAATATATGTATTTAGAAGAAAAAGAAGTGTAGTTATTTTGTGGAATCATAAGTAATGAAATTTCCTTGTTTACACCATTGTCTAATATATTAAATATCAACAGTGGTGTAAACAAAGTACTTCTTATTAATTTTATAAAATATTTCAAATTAATTTCATAAAATTTCGGAATATTTGCTATTGGTGAAACATTTTTGTTAAGATCGTCTTAAATATTTCTTGACAGATTAAAATATTTGGATTATTAAACTGTGTATTTTTGCTTTATGTGTTTTGTTGTACTTTTTGTATAATATCTAAGCTAATGTTGTGAATTGCATTTTTTCTTCCAAGATGTATGATTTTTTTTTTACATTCATCTAAATAATCTTTCTAAAACAAAACAAACAAATTTGTAAAAACATTCAACTCCTAAACGATCAGTGCGCATCGCTGATGACAATCGTATAATCTACAACATGTTCGCGCAATAAAGAATCTGTTTATGTGCCAGTAAAAAGTAAAATCTTTTTTTGTGTCGGGCTGTACTGGATGTACCGTACACATTATGGGGGTCATTTAAACCAATTTGGAGGCCGGGTACAAATGATTACGTTTGCACAGTGTGTTATAATTCTAAAGAGAACATTTTTTATCCTAAGGGATTGATTAGCGGTGCAATTTATCTTTAAAATATGTATACTCGTACTCGTATTTCGGTTGTTTCGATAAGGAATCTCGAATGGTTTTATCATTAGGTTCATCTGAACTTTCAAACATCGTAATAATTTCAATTGTTGCACGAGCTTTAGAATCATCGTCAATATCTTATTACAAATTGCATGGAAATGAGGGCGAGAAAGAAGTGACTACCCCTGTGATGAAATTGAGCAAACTATAAAAGATTCTTTTTTAGAACAGCGTAAGAAAGACATTGATCTCATTTGAATTTTGACTCACCTTCATCGTTGCAACTCATCCAGTTTTGCATTCCTTGCCGTAGACTCAGAAACAATGAATTGCTTTTCCTCAATCAAGGCACTACTGATTATGGGCACTATCCACCACTATTCGGAAAGTCGAGACTTGTTAACTCAAGCCAGGGCCTTGAAATTTTTGGTATCAGTCTAAACGATTTTTTTAGGGTTTACGAAATTAAACCCATTAGATTATAATTTAGAATATCTAAAATCATGGACTTTATCAAAACCTTGTTTAGGCTTTGACTTGAATGTTCTCTCAAATGTATATTTTTGACCTATTTTCATCATTACTTCATTAATGCATTACGTACGTGCTGTTTTTTTTTCTGCAGCTCTTATTTATTTCATATGTATTTTATGTAATCGGGCAATGATCCGTCAATAAAAATTTTAAAAAAAAGCCTTTTTAAAGTCCGGTAAGACCGGTCAGTGGCTGAGTAGGCATCGCGTTTGGGTCTCACTCAGGCGTCGTGAGTTCAATTCCTCGGCTGGCTAAGTCCTCCATTTAGACACAAGCAACATCTTCCGCTTACTGTGATGGTAGTGGGAGATTTTCAAATATTGTAAGGTTATTCTTAACCAGGGAATATTTGTCGTTCTTTAAAAATAGAAGTTAATTCTGCACGTTTAGAACAATTTGTGATTCTTAGAGTTAATCCTAATATTTGTGATTCTTAGAGTTAATCCTAATATTTGTGATTCTTAGAGTTAATCCTAACATTTGTGATTCTTAGAGTTAATCCTAACATTTGTGATTCTTAGAGTTAATCCTAATATTTGTGATTCTTAGAGTTAATCCTAACATTTGTGATTCTTAGAGTTAATCCTAACATTTGTGATTCTTAGAGTTAATCCTAATATTTGTGATTCTTAGAGTTAATCCTAATATTTGTGATTCACTTTTGGAAATAGTATCTACCTGCTTATTGAAGTTTAGTGACGAGTCAAATGTTACGCCTAAATCTGTAATTGATGTTGAGGCAGCTAGCCGCCTGACGTCCAGGAAACCTTTTTAGACTGAAGGCGAAAGACTGCATCTATCACTATACTCCCCTGAACAGTAGTGGGGAACTCAGTGGAAGACCTCGTACGTGAAAAACAAGCACTTAGTTGTAGTCCTTCCTATTAAATTGCCGGGGTTCTCTCTCCCTCGGAAGACGTGGATCTCATTAAACCGCATCCGGTACTGTCACAGCCATTGTGGGTATATGAAGTACAAATGGGGCCTAAAGGATTGCGAACTTTGTGAATGTGGCCACATTAAAACAACAGAATATATCGTAGAAGAATGTTTTCTTCATCATTTTCCCTATGGTACATATGTACTGAACCAGGTGACTCCCGATGCCGTCGACTGGCTGAATAGCCTCAGTATCCCACTATGACCTTCACGAGCTCCCCTCCACCATACGAAGAAGAAGATTGATGTTGAGTACAATAAGACGACGTCATTGATGTAATAGTATGATATCATAACCCTTTAAATATTTATAAAATCATGTGTTCCGGATTTCTGGTGTGTGGATAGGCCTTGTATAAATATATTTATATACGTTTATTGTACCGATATATTTATTCTTCAATTCTAGAATTCATTCCCTTGATAATAAACAATGCGAACTGGTCGATAAATTTGCGATTGACAAACTTAGCATTTAAAAAAATCCAAAAAATTCAATCTGTCTGATAATAATTAATTTTATGTATTATGTTACAGCTTCAGTATCTTTATTGGTTTATAAAACACTTAATCCTATGCTTTTATGTATATATTGGATTAACTTGTTATTTTGTTGTTGTTATATTTACTTGCTTTGTTATACTAGATACTTTTAAATTTATTAAGTTAAACTTCGTGGTCAATGTAGTAATTTCACGCTTCAATTCTTTGTATTGTGACTAGGTATATGTTTTATTGTTTGCTCCATGCTTTTTATCTCAATGTTATGAATTATGATACTACTACAATTTATAATTATCTTTTATAATTTCCAATAAAAAACACATAAATTTGATGTAGACCACTTTTATTTTATTAAAACTCTACCGGTTTCGGAAGCACCCTTCCTTCATCAGGGGAATATTATAACTAACTTATGATATAGAATATTGACAAGACATATAAATTTTAGGTGTTGGAGTGGGGTGTAAGCAAATGGGTAGGCATAACGTAATTGTAGGATTTCCGGGAAGAACAGAGCGATTTATTGGAAAAATATTAAGAATGGGACTAAAAGATAAGTTAATTTGGTTATTTAAAATATTAGCATTATTATTCAGGGATTTTCTAATTTCGAGTGCTTCTAAGTTATCCAATTTTTTGCTTTTATTGTTACGGTGAAGAATTGTAACCCCTGTGTCCTTGTTAAAAGTGTGATCTTTGATCGAGCCACAAAGTTAATGCTTTTTACAAATATGTTTTATAATTTCATTTAAAGATTGGTATTCACTTTGTGGCGTCATTATTAATAATTGTATCAAAACGTTTACTTTGTATTCACCACTTTATACTTATTAACAGATAGCTGCTTAAAAATTTATTATTAATTATATATAATTGACTATTAACACTTTTTTAATACTTAAATTTCGAATTTGTCTAATTGTAAACCAGTTGTATTTGAATGTAAACATTTTAAACCTTTATTAATATCAAATGAATTATTGGTTTCTAAAACACGATTGGCAAATTCAGAATAGTTATTATTTTGTTATTTTTATATATATTAATGATGTGATGAATACAAAGCAAATGCTTTAATTCATTTATAATTATCTTGCTTATAAACATACTGTTATACTTACATAATGTTACCTATTGTTCCACGTAAAAGCCTAATAGGAAGGTAGTATTTAAAATAAAAATAAATAAATTTATGCGAGCTCCCCCGTCAAGGTCTGGACCTGCCCGGCTTTGGCTTCTGCCTTCTGGCTTCTGGCTCAAAGTAATTAAATCAGCCTCAGTACCGCCAGCGAAAGCAATTCACTCGGCTTAAAATTAGATGATGTCAATTTGATTTCCATATGCCGGGAAAATATTTTAATCATGCCCCTGCAAACGCGTGGCGGTTCGCGTGTGTTCATTTAGTATTTTAGTTGGAGTTTGGTTGGAACGATGCGCGACGTGTCGTTACCTAAGCCCTCTAAATTCGTAGTAATTGCAATCCAACTGCCGACCCACAATCATTTGATCATTATGCCTAATATTGTATATTTTAAAGATTGCTTGTAACGTTGGAATTCCTGTTGAATTTAATTTAATCCAGTTTAACAATAAATTAAAGTTAGAGATGAGACATTGTCAACTAATAAATCCGAATAGGATATTTTGTATAAACAAGGATTATGTTTAAAAAATACTTATTTATAGATCTCAAATTTCATACTACTCTCCTGTAAATGCGTGTTTCATAAAGAATTTAAAAGATTACAGTTTGAGGATTACTGTCTTTTGAAACCTTATATATTTTACTTATTACTCGTATATAATTAACAGATACAACATTCGTAGTATTTCTTGAGTCAGCACCCTTCAAAGAGTGTATTTTGGGTACTGACTGTTGTTAAGAAGAAAATACTGTACGGGACGTGTAGGACCTGCACAAGAAAAATAGTGTGAATATTTAGGCAACGGCACACAGGGACGCTCGACTATTGAGAAAGACGTTTGGTAGTTTCCCAATGGAGATGTTATCGCTCCTAGCGTACTTGACTTATGGCACCAGCCAGTATGGTTTGTCGCTGATGTAGTGGGTGGTGACGTCAGCAGTCGCTCGCTATAGAATACAGTTCTTGTCTGGCAGCGGCAGGTTGAGGTATCCAAGGGAGGAGATATTGTTCTTTCTGCGGTTGAAGTGAAAAGAGAGTACATACCGCTGTGCGTATGCTATTGCACCGAACAATATGTGCTGGTATTGGATGTATTATGCAATCTCGGCTCGGTCATGCATTTGCGTTGCAATCTCGGCTTGGTATTGCATTTGTGGTGCAATATTGGGTCGGTATTGCATATGTTGTGCAATAATTTATATTTGGTCAAAAATAAATATGTTTATCTGATTAAATTAATCCACTTTGAAGACACGTTCGATACAAATACTTTTGTTTGACTATTTTATTTCAAGGATTTTTAAGAACGCTTGGAAAAATGTTTGTAGGAGTATTATTTTATTAAAATTACGTTGGTAAGCATGACCAAACGATATCACGCAGTTTTACAGTAGGTATCTATTTGTCTGTCAAAATTTTTCTTCGGGTGCACTATTCTTTAAATAATGGATGCGATCGTTTTATCAAACATCTACCTATCGTTTGTCTAAATTTTTGTGGAATACTAAGAAATAAACTAAAAAGAAACACTGCAGAGCTTATTTATAAAACTATAGTTGCTCCACATTTGGACTATTGCTCTACGATAGTATATTGGGACAATCAAAGAAGCTAGAATTATTTAAAACAGAGCTTTGGAATATATGCTAAGGAAAGGCAAATATATCAATAAAACGAGGGAAAAGCTTAATTGGATTCCAATAAAAAAAGGACTTCTGTCCAATGTGTTAATTTTTATACATACAATTCTGAACAACCAAATCTCAAAATATTTCATGGAGGAAATTAAAAAAAATAATAATGTACGAGTACATAATTTTGAAACGAGGAATGTAAATGGATTAGATTACCGCGTATGAGAAAAACAGAATCACAGAACTGCTTAGTAATAATAATAAATGGATTATTTCTATAGCGCCGTTGTCGTGAGAAAATCACCTCAATTTCGCGCTTTAATGTATAGAGGACTGAAGATGTATGATGAGATGCCTGAAAAGAATGAATGTATTTATAAATAATTGTTTGCTTACTGTGAAACTATAGTTATATAAACAATGAAATGTAACCATGTACGTATTAGTTTATATACTCGTATACAAAATAGCTTAATTAATTTACGACTGAATTTATGTTAGATTATTTTTGATCTTTGGAAAAGATCTTAACTGGATTAAAAACAATAACCAATGAAAGGAAAAAGGACAAACATTTGGTTATAAACAATTTACTAAAGTTACTTTTTGTACTTACTGAATAAAATATATTTAATATGTTATTAAATATTTGCTGCATCCTCTTCGGGCTGCATCCCTGAGTTTCGTTGTCGGCTTATAAAGCTGAGTGATACGTAACTCAACCCTATCAATATTACTCAATAATATTATCTTTTTTTTTAGTACTCAATTTTAAGAGCATTTTTTTTGTCATTGCACAAACCAGTACCTATCAAACACATATACATGATCTGTTTATTCTTAATTATTATACTTCTTTTTCAAGATATATTATATTACCATACTATGTCAATACTAGCTTTTTCCCCTTATATTTTTATATAATGGTACTTAATATCAACTAAACCTGTAAATTTTAATGTTCTAAAACGGGATTTGTTCCTAGTTGGCAATGTTGATATTAAATAATGTGTATATAAAAAAAAATAATAGTAAATAATAAAAAAAAAATTCGGAACAACTCTTCCACACCTTGAGCACACCGTACTTCTCCTCTTATGACCAATTTTGAAATACAATTGAATATAATATGTCGAAATGCATGGTTTGTAAACTCTCCTATCCCCTTTGACCGGTCTCTAAGCCTTTCCCTAGAACCAAACCAAAAGCATCATACCCCCCTGGCCGCCCTTCCTCATATAAATGAGTATTATATTGAATGCTAATACTGTCCTACACCCTTCGACCGAACGTATTTTGAATAGTTAACATGTTAATAGTTTATTCAGTTGCATTCTAGGATACCGAGAATTTTATTACACAGCCTTCATATTTGATCGTCCCCTTGCAGATGGCATTTCGTTTTCAACGTTGATATTGAAAAGGCGTGGATTGCAAAATTAATATAATTAAATATAATTTCTTCAAAAGATCGGTATTCACTTTGTGGCGTCATTATTAAAAAATGAATTAAAATTTACTTTGTATTCAACACACGGGAAAACCGTTGTTTATTGCAATCTGTTTAATTACATTTAATTCTTTGTTAAAATTATTTTTGATAGAGGTACATTAACTAATCTACTGAGCATGGAATTAAAAGCTGACAATTTTTGAGCAAACGAATGATTAGAAGTATCATGTATTACAATGACTGTATAAGTACCTTTACGATATATATTAAATATAAATTTATTATTAACACTAGAAATATTTAAGTCTAACATATTAATGCAAAAAATTGTCCTATTTCTACGACAAATTTAATATTTTTATGGATTTTATTCAGGAAATTAAGGAAAATATTAAGTTGTCTTTCAGTACCAGTATATATACAAAAAACATCATCTACACATCTTTTCGAAAAATAAACATATTTTAGTAATAAAGCAGAACTATTAAAAATCTTATTTTATAAATTGTTTAAAAATATATCAGCTACTAAAGGGCTAATATTAGAACCCGTTGTTAAGCCATCCCTTTGTTTAAAAATAATATTAGCCATTTGAAAAAGTTTTGTTTTAAAACAACTTTAAATAACTTATATGAATCCTGTGAAAAGTTCTTAGGAATATTCGATGAATTTAGTAATTTATTAATAAATCCAGCGGAATACTGGGAAATAAATTAACTAAATCAATTTTTTTTTACAGTAACTCCACACAGGATACCCTGAGGGAAATAATTTCCCTCAAGTCCTATATCATCTTTGGGCATGCTGTGTGGAGATGATACTAAAGGTGCATTATTAGGGATATCTACAGATTTTAAATGTTCAGCCAATTAAAGAGAATTTTTAATTGCGTGCTTAGGTTTGAAAACATTGCTGTCCAAAATGATTCTATTAATTGTAGATGCTAATTTATAAAATGGTGAATACAAAGTAATTTTTAATTAATTTATATATATAATATTATATATGTTATATAAATTGTATCTCATGTACCGATGACACATAACTATGCACATTCGATGTATGTTTCCATCTCTCTCTGATATATTATATATTTGTAAAATTTAGATAATTACGTAATATTTTAGAATGGTCATTCATGGTTTTGTAAACCTATCTCTGATGAAACTTCTATTTTTATATATATTTTTCACTATATCTGTATAACATTAAATATTTACATACTTGTGTAATAAAATTAAAAATTGTTATTAATTTCACGTTTCTTTGTAAATATGTACTTATCTCTCATTAGTTAAAACATTTTTTAGTTAAACACTGATTATATATATATTTATATATATACTTTTGTAATTTTTTACATATCTGTATGCCAAACTATTTTTTATTTTTCTTTTATGCGTGTATTTGTTTTATTTTTTTAATATAAACGAGCAGTCATTTCCCAAGTACAAGCAAGCTTACATTAGGATCGCACAAAATTGTATATTGCATAAGTGTGTACAATATTTAACAAATTAATACTACGCAAAAAAGAATTTTTAAAAAGCCTCTAGCTATAGAGTTTGTGATTGAAGTATGGGGTGTCCGAAATTTCATATTGAAACACTACATACATCGATGAAAAATGGCAGGTCTAAAAATGGCTGCCATAGATCATTGGTCAAACCAGGCGATCGGAGATAGATCCCGGTATTCAAATCTAGGTCACAATAATAACTTTTTTCCACTGTATCTCATTGCACGTGTTTTGAGAAATGATTAAATATTAACATTTTGCCAATACAATTAATTTATAGCAAGTGCAAGAAAAGGCTTCAACGATGGCTTCTGTTAGAAATATTACTTTAAAAACAAATTCCAATCATTTTAGAGTACCTACCGCGTCTAGATGTTATTTTCGGAACCAAATGGATTTCTCTAGAATTTTTGGGAACAGTATCCCTCTCTCTTAATAACATTCTGACACCCGGGAAAGCCCGGGCGATGCCGGGTAACGACCCTAGTTTATTACATCCCCACCTTTCAAAACAGTTTGAAACCCGCGAGCTAATTAAATTAAATCGTTTTGTTTTCAACATTACTTAATCGTAACAAACTGTGATGGAAATGTATGTGGTGCGCGATTTTTCTGGGACACTAACACTGGAAAAACACAGTCGTATATGAATAAAAAGAGTTGTACCAATAAGGAACTTCAGTCTAATTTTTTTTAGAACAATGACGTTCAAACTTAAATACCAGTATATTTAATTTTTTTCTAAAGTTAGTTTTTATGGTTAAAATAATTTTCAAATTTTCAATTTTTCATAGTCCGTCAAAACGCTCCAAATCTATGATCGGTCGGTTTTGATCAGTTTTGAGGTTAGAATGACAAATGTCGTAACAAGGATGAGCTTCACAGTACATAATTTAATATTCTATTCAAAGTAAACCATAACTAAACATAAGTAATAAAATTATGTACATTTTTATAATCTTTAACTCAAAGAAAAATAATAGTATTGAGCACTAATATTATCATAATATCCATATTGACAATTGGTTTGCTCTTGAGTACTCTCATTTATTTCATTGATAATAGTTTTTTTTATATTGAAGAACAATTATAGAGCTTAAAGTCACCCAAATTAAGTCTAAATTTCTCCAAAACTAAATAAATACATATTTAAAATAAAAAAACAAAAGTGAAAAATAAAAATGTTCAAACTAATCTAAAAACAAACTGTGCACGTGTCGTCAGATGTTCCAAATGCAATGGTACCATCGTAACAAGGTGTTTTGATGAGATTTTTTTTTATTCACTTTTAAATAACGATTTATAAATTCTACGTATAATTAATTATACATAATAAAAGTAATATATTCAGAATTGGGGTTTGCTGATCTATATGAATGCATATTTTTAAAGCCCTTAAGTTTTTCACTGGAGTTTCTTATTATTGCTATTTAATTATTTATTTATCATGGTCTCAATAAGACGATTATTTACCAAGAGATTACAATTTTAGAAAAAATGTAATTTTATTAAAAGTAAAGGAAAAGAGTAATGGTAGAATACGCATAAACAATCACTAATCAACAAACAATTTCATAACATGTCAATAAAACAATTATAATCCAAAACAAAATGAGAAATAACAACAATCACACATATTATAAACACTGATATCAGAATCTGAAACACATTCAACAAGCGACCACAAATACGGAATTTGGACAAAAAGCTTCTTACACTATGATAATAAACTATACAATAAAATTCCAATCTCCTTTAAAATTAATACGTTTGAAACTCAAATAAAAGGCAGAATAGAAAACATATCTGAAATAGAAAACATATTAACACCAAACACAGACTTCCACAGAAACCGCTCAACTGCACTTAAAACACTTCAACTTACAATTATTCTTTCAGCAATATCATCAAATTCGAAAAAATCAATTTAATATTACGTAAATGATATCTTCAGCAGGAGAAATCCTAGCGAGGATATAACAATTCCTTTAAATTTGTTATGAAAAAAGAACGATAATAAAACATTTACATATTTAGATATTTTTTCTGAATTTAATGTAGATCAAATTTAATAATGTTATTGTTAAGTTCTGCAAGTATTTTTGTTTTTTATTTTCGTGACAGCTGTTTCTGGCGTTTAAGGCCACTTTTAAACCATGGTTAGGCCCCGTTGAGACATCTTATTCACGTGATTCTATTTACTCCGCCCAATTTCAATAAAAAAATTTAGTAATAAAATAATTGTTTTTGTGTTTAATCCGTAGAATTCCATTTAATTTTTTTTTTAATTTAATATAAATCAAATTTAATAGTGTTATTATTAAGTTCTGCAAGTATTTTTTTTCCTTCCTCTTCCCTTTCTCCTTCCCCTCCCCAATACCTTCAGCCTCACAACATTCCTCAATTGGGGATGCCATAATCTCACTGGCTACAGATGGTTGAGAGCAGGTGGGACTCTTGTGCGGTATTCATATAAAAAATAAAAAAAAGTCTATGAAGGTGCCCGACCTTTTTCATAGACAATAAAATAGTGCCCGCCCACTTTTTATGGACAATAAAATGACATTAAAGTAAACACATTTAATGTAAAATTAGCAGATATGATTTAATATTGTAATTATTGTGAATACAAATCATTTGGTTTAAAAAATAAGAGATTAACCAAATATGTTGAAAATAAAGTGTTAGCTTGACTTTTGGAAATGCCGTGAAAGTATTCGTTTCGTACATTTGACATTTGACGTTTCTCCTCCATGAAAAAATAAGACAAAACGTAGCTTATAATAAGTGAAATAAGTTAGGTTCTCTTCAGTTTTATTTAAAACACACAAAAATGTGTTTTTGACATTCGAAAACGGAAATAAAGCTTTGTCAATGAATATTTGAATCGCGTAAAATAGATCCCAAACAAATAACGAAATTTGACATTTCGGTGACATGTTTTCATCCTGTTGAAACTTTTAATAATTAGTCCTCTGTTGAGCGGAACTTAATCCACAAAAATCGATATCCTAAACTAATTTGATCGAGAATTTCATTGGGAAGAGAGTATTTGTGCTCAACAATTGCTCAGTAAGGGTTGGGAAAAACGGCCGTTAATTCCACACTGTCGAAACTGTAAGAACACAAATAACGCTATGGATTCTTACGTCCATAATGCATTTCAATCATTATATCCATACACTCTGCTCTTTAATCACTTAAAATGTCTTCATACATGTCTCACATTCTTGAAATACCTGTATAAATCAATCAGTCAACTTTGTCCGCCATAACACGGGAACATTCCTAGCATGGCGGGCGAAAATACTAATATAATGGTGTTTTTTTTTTGAAAAAAAATAATAATTAGGACTGTAATTTTGCATCATTCTAGATTACAGTACTTCAACTATAGTAGAAATTTTATTTGTAAAAGATCTGAAATTTCGCTATCTTTCAGAAAAGAGTTGTTTTTTTTTTCAATAAAAGCGGTTAAATTTTTATTTTATTTTTATAAGTGGAGTGAGGTCGGTTTTTTGTATTTTTAAATTTGAATTTATAATATTTTATTAAATCGAAAAAGTTTTCGACGTGAAATGAGCTGCGTTTCATTTTATGGCTACTCAAGCTTGTCAAAACCACGTACAAAGAAATATTTCGACTGTTATAATATTACTTCTGTATTATAATACTGTACATGTTAACACTTAAAAAATTCAATAAACTTACACATACTCGTACATACTGTTTGTGTTTGTGTCACAATAAAATATTGTATTTTCACAAGTTCCTTGATAGAATTTAATCATTAAACCTATAATAACAGTTTATTCCATTTTATTTTCTGTATGTACACCCGCCAACAAACAAATCATCTCAATATTTAAAAGCTTCTAGAGCTAAAAATGTTTTTTTTTGTTCTAAAATATTACGAACTAATAACCCATCTGTGATCCTGAATTTGAATTAATAATTATAAGTAGAAAAATTAAAAAAAAATCAGAAACAAAGAAAATCTTCCCGAAATTTCAGTATAAGAGTGTTTAAATAATAACAATTATTCTGAATTTGCAAATCATATTTTAGAAACCAATCATTCTTTTAATATAAATAAAGGTTTAAAAATTTTACGTACAAATACAACCGGTTCAAAATTAGACGAATTTGAAATTTTAGATATCAAAAAAAGCATTAATGGTGAATTAAATTGTATAATTAATTATCAAATATTTTTTAAAAATGGCTATATCTTGAATTTATTTTCATTTTTATATTAATAAGAAAAATATATATTTTTTTAATTTCTCATATAAATTTGTTATTAAATGTTTTATAATTTTTTTTTAATAACGCTTTTGATTAATTACTTACCTACTTTAATCAATTTTTGTTTATGTTTATAATTTATCTATTCTTACATTATTGTACTATATGTTTAAATAATGTATAAATAATGTATAAAATAATGTATAAATAAATTTTCTAATAAAACTGTGTGCATCTGAAGCGATCTGCCAGGTAAGTATGTTTTTCTGTATCTGTTTGTACATAATTAGTTAAGAAATATTTGTACAGCGCCCTTGAGGTGATTTTTCACAAAAACGGCGCTATACAAATCATCCAATTATTATTATTATTATTATTTATAATTTGTCCATTCTTGATATTATTATTTTTTACTATTCTATATATTCCTCACGAGGAAAGCATCGCTTTCGAAACATGTTGATATGTGTATATTAATAAAGTGGTTACCCAAAATAAATTTAAATATTTTTTTTTATAATTATAAGATTCACCTTAATAGATTATTCACATTTATTTTTAAATGATATGAAAAGCTCACGTCATAATTACCTTTTATAATGGTTTTAATAAAGTCGTGGATCTTCCCGCCATGCTAGGAATATCGTCTGCGGATCTGTCGAATAAAATAAGTATTTACAAAGTTAGCCGGAAACACACATAGGTTCTGTCCCAAGCAAAGGGTAGGTACCTTCCTAAATATTATTACGTAAACTCGCGTGTTGGTCTCTTAGTTGTCTATGCATTTCACGTTACCATAATATCACAAACTACTTAATAACTCCACCTTAGATGTTGTTTCAGCCGTAAGTTTAATCCAAGTTGGTGGCTCAGAGACTGGGAGACTTGGTGACTTGGAGTGTGGTTGGATTTTAGAATAACACCTTCGTTAGTGTTCCCATAACTCGCACTGTAAGTCTTTTATACTTTAGGCACATTTTGACAATTAACCATAGAAATTTATGAATGTGGAGTTTTAATTACTATGGCAACATCGAGCTACACCGATTTTGAAACAAGTATAATACATTCAGACGATCGGTTGGGTATGGTCGTGTCCCGATTTTGACAGAAAAAAGTGCATAAGTTATAGTTTTGTGTCCAATGTTTGGCCTCCCTAAATACTGCAGCGCTTCCAGTATGTTAACGGAGGGGCGAGTTTCCGGTTTTGCTGCCCTTATAAGATCCAGGGTGGCTGGAATGAGGGAAAGAATAAACAGCTCCGGGAATATCCTCAGGTGTGTGTATAATAATGAGGAAAGTTCGCTCTCTAAACATGTAGATCTTTATATATTAAAAACAGTGGTGTAAACAAAATAATTCCTATTCATTTATTAATAAAAAAAAGTTATTATCAATTTAAAAAAAAAGCTTGAAATAAAATGGTCGAATATTTAAATATGTTATAGCAAGATGAATATTCATTTACTTCGAAAAGTACCACTAATTTCTGAACATGATGTCTACATAATGTGAATAATGTGCACCTGAATCATAGTGATTTTTTAAACATACACTATTTTACCTTTGAAACATTTTGATTTTGCCATTTAAAGCAATTTAAACGGTCGTTATATATTTATCTGTAAGACTATATAGAGGAAGACAGTAGAATTTAATTTCACTCTTATAATTATGTGTACCATTCTACACTGTCCGGAATGTATAGACTTGTTAACTCAAGCCAGGTCCTTGACATTTTTTGTACGAGTCTAAATGATTTCTGCCAGGCTTTACTAAAACGAACCTCAAAGATTATCATTTAGTATGTCTAAAATCATGGACTCTACAAAAACCTTTCTAAGTCTTTGACTTGAATGTTCCCTCAAATGTACATTTCTGTCATTGCTTCATTAATGTATTACGTATGTACTGTTATTTTTATGAAGCTCTTGTTTATCTCATTACGTGTTGTGTAATTAGACAATGGTCCATTAAGAAGAAAAAAAAAATAAAAAACACGTATGAAAGTTGCTTTAAAATAACCAGAAAACACAGCAGCACTAATTACGAGAATCTCAGAAGAAGGCACAAAAAACGTGTATTTAATTAATGTAAAATAGCAGTAAGAAATTTAAAAAATTAAGAAAACACCGATTTTTTCATGAGTAATATCATTGGCGGTGGGTGGGTGCTATTTTTCTTTCATCTTTCTTAATTATTCATCAATTAGGTTATGTTACATAAAATGATTAAAAGGTTGATATAAATCCACTATTCTTCAAAACTAATTTTAATAAATATTAAAAAATCTAGGTATGTTTAATGTAATTACTTATTATCATCATTATTATTGCGTCGCATCGTTGAAATTGTTAATTAAAAATTTAAAAAGTGTTAAGGTGAAATGTTCCACGCCAAACTATGGCCATCCTTTTACACGAATTTATTGTAATAGAAAATTTTTAATCAACACGAAATAGCAAATTTGACCACCTTGGTACTTACAAATGTAAATATTACAAAATGCTGTTTTACAAATTGAAACAAAACAAAAAACATTTCAATTGCATATCAGAGATATTAAAAAATATATATTTTCAGATTTTAAACTTCACCCTAAAGTGAAGCGTACGTAAATGCAAAACCGGTAAGCGTAAACTTATCTATACATTCTTGGTTATGCGATTATAATGATCATACTCGTATGTGGGTAACATAAATTAATATTTTAACGAATAATTCTAGAATACGGATGGAAACTCTATTTATAGCATCGTGCCAACACAAACCAGTCATCCTCAGTGACGTGCATTGCTCTTTCAGCAAACGTAAGCTGCAGCTTCCAGGTAAATCATCGTGAAACATCTCGAACGTCTTAGATTTACAAATTAATGATTCCACTAAGAGTCACATGACAAAGAAATCTTTTTGGAAAAAACGATTATGACGTAACAAAAATATTTTATGTTTTGTATTGTTGTTTTGAAAACGAATATTTTTCGTTTGTATTCATTTTTCTTAGGGTAGGCACAGTTTTTACACGAACTGGACGCCACTAACCATCCTAAATTTAGTATGAGCAATATAGTGGTGTCAACAAAATTTTGTCTAACAAAGAAAAACGTACCAGAAAAGAAATTAAAAGTTAATTAAGAAAAAAATACGACAAATATACGAAAAAAGGTTTAAGGTTATTTAATGAGAAATTAAATATATTTGCTTTTTTCGAAATTTTATTCAATAGCACCATCCTTCTTGTAATGTTGTGGTAGAACATTTGTTCTGCCGTGTGGTATCTTGAACAAGTCGTGGGGACGACTACAACTGAAGTTTCGAGGTATGTACAAGCCTTAGAATTCCAAGAGGAATGGGCTATCAATAAAGTTATTCACTAGATTTAACTATAACATATCCGCAAACAGCCTACCTTCGGTTATAGAGCTATGCACGCCACTGATCGCTGGTCATATAATTATGTTCCATGGACTATGAATGGCTAGGCACTGGGTACAAATATTGCTACCTGTGAAAGTTTACAATTATTGAATCAAGCATTCATTTATTTTACATATTTTAACATTTAAATGATTTTGTGCACAGAAAGAAAAAAAAAACAGGCTTTAAGTTAACAAAAAAAAGAACGTGATACATAGTTGGTATATAAGTGTAACATATTTATGATATATATGTACCATATGTATAATAGAGTATACGTGCACGACACAGATAAGTTATAGACATGATAATTTTATATATGCAGTACCCCATTACAAAACCAAGTTGGCCCAAAGGTTTATTAATTTTATTGTACCAAAAATGTATAATTCACTTTTCATAACCTTTAAAGAGACCGTGTTATGTCAAAACATTAACTCTTATAAAAAATATATTAAATCTTGGATAAAAAACACTGAAATAGATAATTTTTTCTTATAAGTCTTAACAGTCATCTATAGTATTTTCCTTTAGACAGAATTCTAGCTTGTTCTCTTTTGTTTAAATTTTAATGTATTATACTGTTCAATGCCTTATTTTATGTTATCATTTTTTAATACACCAATACATATACATTTTTATAAAACCTACTTTCAAAACATTAGTATCGTACTTGTGTGTGATTTTAAAACGCCCACTAAAATCTTATTATACTTATTTTTTATTTATTTATTACAAAAAAATTACAAAATTATAACATAATACATGATATACATGATTTTTTTTTTCTTATTAATATTCTACTCTCCATAAATTGAGCTCCAGTAGCTCGTGGTTATGGGAGAAGTATTTACAAATATAAGATTAAATGTACGTATATGTGATAATAACAGTAAATTCTGTTTACTGTCATAACTAATGAAATGTTTTTTTGTTTGTTTCTTATTATCAATTTATGTCATATTTTATCTTTCTTATTTTCGCTACCACTTTTAAGAAAATGATTAACTTATTTTTTGTTTAAAATGAAAACTTTCACATAAGCCATAGAAATGTGATAAAAAACTATTACAACACGCCCACACAGGCTTAGCCTTTGTGGGATTTTTTTGTTTACATATGTAATTTTTATCATATTTTATTGAATTTTCAAATTGTTTCAAAGTGTAACTATGTAAAAAAAATTTTAATAAAAAAAAATATATGCGTCCCTTTCTTAATCTGCCTAGGAATTTGTTGCCAGTTTTTGCCGTTTTTTGACAACGCTATCAGAAGACCAATATCTTAAAACATTTATATATTAAAAAAGTGCGGTTAAGATCTGTACGAGTGCATGACATTGTGAAAAAAAAATCAATGTCTTTTTATATTTTGGATGACGTAAAAATGAATTAATTTTTTTCGATCAATGTGGTAATGAAACCCGTCCTTGGGTAAACAGACGCAATTAATTTCATTGAACGTTAGACAATTTCTTAAAGTTTAATGATTTTTTTTTTATTTGTGGCAAAATAATCATAAAAAATATATTTATTTATTTTGTATTTGTCTTGAAAACAGCAAGTACTCGAGATCACATTCAGTTATCGGGAGTTGATTTATATGAGATTTTTTAATTTCTCATATTATCAGTAATATGCTCGTATGTTGTTTAAAATATTTTTTTGTACTTTATCACTGGTTATCAAATGTAACATGTTACAATGGTTAATAAATGTAGCATGTATTTGTCAATGTAAATATTTACGGTCATTATAGGTATTAAGGAATAGTTGTAAGTCTTATCTGAAAATCAATACGGCTTTAGAAAATATATGGGAACTTCTGATATCCTCTCGGAATACTAATAATAATCCTTCCGAACGGGCGCACATCATCTCTGCTTACTCCTACGGGGAGATTTAGTTATATTATATGCAACCTATAGCAAACATAGAACTGTTTCTACATGACTGCGCAAACTTTATCGACTTGCCAATGCGATCGTATCGAAAGGGTGAAACAAACTAAATACCTCGGGGTTATAATTGATTCGTACTTACGATGGACTGATCACATAACTTACGTATGATGTACAAGAAGTTTTGATTTGTTCTGGACAGACATACACCTGAATAATACGGGATATCATAATTTTATAGCAAACCATGTTAAGATTGAACAATGAAATAAGTAAACATCACAAATTCATTCTCTAATTAAACATATGCTTTTAAAATCTCAATCAAAAAGCCATAGCTGATGATTTTTTATGTCTTCATCAATAAACTTAAAATACAAAATTTGATTTAAAGGAACCTTTGTTTTTGTGACATTATTTCGCCTTCAACATTTTTAACATCTGCGTTTGTTTGGCCATCGTGCAAAAAAACGATATCGTTATTGCATCGTGTTTTTACACGCACCGAGTTTCAGTGAGATAGTTAAATAAATATTCTTATTTGTAAGTAAATAATCCATAAAGTTTATTGCATACACCACACATGTTGTAAACACATTTATTCGAGATATTTATCCGCCATTATGTATATATATGTATGATATATTATGTATTATGCTTTTATGTAAATATTTTGTTTGTTTATAATTATAAACAATAATTATTAGCCTGAAACACTCATCCAATTTGAAAAAACCTGCCGAGAAAAGATAAATGTCGCCGACAGGACTCGAAACTGCACCCTTCTGATTGCCGGTCAGATGCTATTTTGTTTGTGTTTCTAATAAATAAAAATGAAAATAAACCAACAAACTAAAACGAATCCCGTACCTCATTAAGAACATGAAAAATACTTTCACATGAACAATCCTCAGGACCATAAATTTTGCACTTTGTCAGTCCGTTATCACATATAACAAACTGGTTTGGGGAAGTGCATCGAACAAAGCATTAAACCCATTAGAAAAAATACAAAAGGCGACAATTAAACCCATCCTTCAAGTATCGTTCTACACAGACTCGGGTGAAATTATTAAAACACTTGACGTCATGACAATAAAACAAGTATATGCCAAATCTGTATTACTACACCTCTTCCAACACAAACTTCATATTCCAATGCAACCTCAAACCGTGATAAGAACCAGATCCTCAACAAATAAAACCCTGAATATCCCGATAACACACTTCACACGGGAAAAAAACACTTTAAGTATTACGCAATTAAACTTCATAATTGCATGCCCACCACCCTGAAAGAACTACTAACTGTAAATATAATATCTACATTTAATGTAAAAAAATATGACACAGCCTGGATCAAAAAAACAAGGTATTCACATTATTCAAAACATGATAAAACCAAACCAAACAACCCATTACATACAACACTCTGCTTACTTGATAGTCCTTTCTATATTTTTTCTGTTCAATATACTTTAATATTATTAAACTTATTCCAAAGTATCTATAATTACACGTTTAATATTTTTTAAAGAATTCGCTTAAATCATCTAGTAATTGATTTTTCGTTACTGCAACCAAAACAAACACATAAAGTATTTTTATTCAAATTCTATACCCAATTCACATTTATATAGCATAACTAAAATATTAAAACAAAAATAATCAATACTTGTACAACACTTAACACACCCACGTGAACATCTTAGGACAGGTTCTCCTAGTGAGGTGGTCACGACACATTAAATTCCATTCACAGTATCACCTCTTCAAACCTATCTTACATTCCACATTATAAAACACCATACAAAGCACCTTTATTATACTTTAAAAAACTAACTAACTAACCATCACGCCGTTTCCCCGCAGAGAGGACGGACCGCCAAACAACTCCATCTTGGCATACACTTCTTGCTTCATTCACATTCATACATCGTCTCATACATTCTCTTCTATTATTCCGACTTCTGACATGGCCCGACTCAAGTATTTGATTCACTTGATCGTGCCATGTCTTCCTCGGGCGTCCTCGTATTACCATATATAAAACGATACTGTATAATAAATAGATATAAATAAATAAATATATATTTTCCCTAAGCCGACTGCGTATATAAGTATGTCGTATTTTAAAAAGTCTTTAGGGGACTCGGCATAATTGTTAGTAAAAATATTTTGTGTAGCGGATTTCCACTCAAAACGCCTGTAGATATAAGTATATCGACTTTTGTTATGCCTACGGCCGCATGTCCTCTTTGCTTACCCCTTCGGAGACATTTACTTATATTACACGTAAGTAAGAACCTATAGCGTATTTTCCCGAAGCCGACTGCATATATAAGTATGTCGTATTTTGTTATTCGGCCGTATATCCTCACTGCATACTTACTTTACAAATAACGATGTACCGCACAAATAATCCTTTATGGGATCAAATGTCGGGGGATCAACTGTCGGGTCATCATTAGGTTTAAGTCACTGGTTATAAATCTTAGTTATATATCCTTAGCCATACGTCATAGATGTAAGTCATCAATTATAAATCTGAGTAGTGAGTTTTCTAGCTATAAGTCTTAGTTGTGAGTCATTAATTATAAATCTTAGCTGTAAGTCATTAATTACAAATCTTAGTTATAAGCCACTAGTAATAAATCTTAGCTGTAAGTTATTAGTTATAGATCTAAGTTAGAACGTCTAAGAAAACAGCGCTATAGAACTAATCCAAACATTATTATTATTTATAGGGAAAATCAAAAGATGATTTTACTCCTTCATAGCTAATGCTTAGTATTCAACCGTGTCCACATTTGCTATATTCTCAAATATTATGGTCTTCATGAGAGACTAAAACTGAAAATAATACAGTTTGCATGATGAAGTAACTATTTACATATTCAAATTCCTCGACCGAAGAATTTTCAAGTTTCGTCACGTCACCAGGTGCAACCTTCTTATTTCAAATAGAGATTTTTAGGTTAAGTTCCAAATTTTTTCCCCGCTTACGTCACGATCGCATCCAGCAATCGCAGCTCGGCCCCGCGGGTAGGGAGGGGAGGGTGCACTGTCACAGACGAGAAAAGGTCGCGGAAACGTTAACACGCTGCACGAAGCTTTCAACACTAACAAGACGAAAGTTGATGTTATAAATGTGATTAATGAAAAAACGCGGCAACAATGTTAATTAACCAATTGAAGCTATTTGTAAAATAAACAACACTTTCCACGAAGAGTCTGTAGTCTGTAGTCTGTAGGAGATAAAGTCGCGCTTGGCAGTTCCAAGTCTGTCCAGAAATAGATTATTCAGTCGGAAGCTTCCCAGGACGATAGCGTACTTCAAAGTCTACCCAGTCCCTTGTTATGTAATGAGTTCTCGTCAAATAGCTAGAACTCGTATCTTCAGATTAAAAAAAGAAAAAGGCTTTGAACGCCCGCCGTCCACTAATGTCGAGTAATTAAAAGGAACAGAAGATGACGAACGCACGTGAAGAGCGAGAGAAAGTTGGAAAGTACGCCTTAATCCAAATCGAGGAAATAATTAAGAATATTATTCAAAGTTCAACGCATCTCCCTCGGATTCGCCATGGCAGCGGAGGGCGGCCCGGCTCCCGCCCTGGGCGGCGTGACGTAAGGCGGCGCGCGCAGGGCGAGAGGGGCGGGCGGCGACGGGGCAGGGCGGGGCGGCCGGCGGGCGGCAGTCCGGGCCGGGAGCCAGGTCGATACGCGTCACGAGCGAGCGCTCTCCACGGAGTACAGTGCAAAGCGTGTGTGCCTGTCATCGTGTGTGTTTGGTAGGCGGCGACGATGGCGTCCCTCTGAGGAGTCATGCGGGCGGGCGGCCTGCTGGCGCTGCTGGTCGCGCTTGCCACAAGGGCCCCGGCGCGCCACACTCCCAAGAGAGGTAGCGGACCCGCCCACCTCTCTCGCCCACCCGACAACACCCATCCATCTCTACTAACCGACACATGTTTACCGGTCCGGGATTGTTTTCATCATCTACCATGCCCACGTTTCCGCAGATGTTCTACGCATTACTTCCTCGCTATCAACTCACGTGGATCACAGAATGCAACGCTAATATACTCGTACATTCAATCAACACTTCGATTTGGATTGCTATAATTACTTCGCATATGAAGCTAGTTCTGTTTTAATTTCACACGAAAACCCTTTTAACCAACAAATTACGAAAATACGTACCGTCAACATTGATTTGATAAGTTGATAAGGTTAAATTAACCGCTTTCATTTAAATCCCCTCCAAACAGGCTTTACGAACTAAACAAAACTAAAAGAGAAGCCTTCGAACGGTGCGTTATCAGTTAAAGAGGTTATGTTGATACCTACGCAACCCGCTGATTAATGGGGTCTAGTTATCAGATGTGCTTCACGACAATGTCTGATCAGTATAACTATGATTTTTTCCTTCGAATGTCGTGCTGTGATAAATATGGATATCGTTCACATCAAATCATTTTCAATATTAAAATTAACGTAAATAATTCTAAATAGCGTTAAACACTATAAAGTTTAGATGTCTTTGAGTTCCTACAGTAAAAAGAGAAATATCCCATCTCATATTGTTAATTTAAAACGGTTGCGTGTTTCTATTTATATCTTTAAAAAGACACGCTATCGCGAAATTAAAAGAGAATTTACATATATCACAACCGTCTCATGAATACTAATCAAATAAAAGCACCTATGGACACTCTTAATGAGTTTATTCACGAGCAATCTTAATTAGAAATTTTATATTTCAAAACAATAAACCGATGATTGAGCTGTCAAAAAATTCTCGGTGGTTTGAAAGCAGATTGGGACTGGCTGTAGAATTGTAAATAATGTCGCCGAATTTTCCCCTAGGAGACGCTGTGCTAGCTAGTGGCAGGCTACTGCCAGTACCTAGATATAACGCGTGCGCGCCACGAGGGCGCTCAAAGCATGGGTCTATTTTTCTGGGACGCCGGCTACTGTAAATTAGATAATGAACATGTCAGTAAACACTCAGACATCTTTCAGTATATCGTATTAAAATAACACACTTTTAACGATTTAAACCCGATTTTTTTTCCATGATTTCATTTAAGTAATATAAGAATGAAGACTAAGAACACACATATACATATATATAATTAAATGGCAATTAAAACTGTTTTCATAATATCGGTTGTGTGTTTTTAAAATAGTATATTACTTTAAACAGAGCACTTTGCAAGCCCTTCAGCTACAGAGATAAGTTAATGTTATTGAACTGGATATAGGCATAGTAATAATATTACAACGCCTAGGGTTTGATGTTCAGTTACAATATTATATTAAATACAATTCGTGGAACGTGGGTGTGGTTTTTGTTGTACCTATCTAATATCCCGTTGAAATGAGAACTGATACGGCTCCATACTCTGTAATATAGAGTTTGTATGATAACGGAATGAGGTTTGATATGAAAATTAAGCAAGTGGGCGAGAGAGGGCGATGATATTTTCCTATAAATGTTGTCTTACGTGTGTAGAGAAAATGTTACTTTATTTTCAGGATAAGCAATAACACTTGTTTAATAAACAGTATTGGGGATGGTATAAAGCAAACATCGTGATACTTTTACTAATGTGTTTTATACTTTGCGTGAGTGTATTTTTCAGGCCACAAAACATCGATACTGTTTTTCGACGATTGGTACAAAGACAGTTGTTTAATTTAATGAGCGGACACGTTCTTTAGGTGTTTTTTTGCTTTGTAAATTTTCGAATCGTTTGAAAGTATTAAGGAAGCAGTAGGAAAACAAAAAAAAATACCAAAGGTATGATGAAATTTATAACATTTAATAATAAAAAAAAAACTGTTGGCCAATTAACGAGTAACGCATAAAAGCATAGAAAAAAGTAATGGTTTTTACACACATTGTCTTTTACGTAATTAAATGAAATGTTTTTTTACTTTCATGCTATTACTGAAAGTAAGATTACTGTAATTAATATTATGGAATACGGATGTTGTATTCGTGGAAATACTACGTGTAGGTCAGATACACATAGCCATTACTACTTTCAAACAAAGTGAATAAAATACAATCCAAAATTTAAAATTATTAAAAACCTTTCAGATCGAGATAGGAATATATTTTAATTATTTATTTAGTAATGGGTAGAAAATATCAATTGTGCGAACCAGTTGCGTGTAATTTTAATTCCTATTATATTAAATAAGTAAAGTTTCAATATTTCTGGATAATAAAATTTGAAATCTGTTTTTCTAAATACTACACTGAAATTTGATTAAAATCTTCATGTACACGTAAGTAAAAAAAATATCTGAAAATTTTCCGAAATCGAACATGTGGTTAACTTACAGGGAAATTGGCTTCAAGAAACTGTTACAATTTAGCAAAAGCGACGTGTCAATTTCCATCGTAAAATGGATTGGGTTGAAATGTAACGTTTTTTCTGTATTAGAATAATAATGGTGTTTTTTTTTGGAAATAATTTTCCATCAAGGCCTATATTATCTTTGGGTATTCTGTGTGGAGGGTCTCTTAAAGGATAGGAAGGAGTGAACTTGGGTCTTGAAGAGACCCATGTTGTATGATGGAGGTAATTCAGAGCCCGGCAGATCATCTCACAGCCGATTTGTTGAACAAGAACAAGTCGTAGGAGCAATCCGTTCTCATGTGAGAAATGTCAATCGTGTGCAAATGTTGGGCGCGCTTATGGCGTGTTTCCCGACTATGCACCGATTCCGAAAGGATCAATAACGCTAGTTCCTCAGAGCATCTTCCATTAAAATATCGATAGAACAAAGACAGCATTCCCACCTGACATCTGTGCTCGAAAGATTCCAATCCGTTTGTTAAGATAGGGGAATCTATCAAACGGACCGCCCGTTCCTGCATAGAGTCAAGGGTTTTTTCAGGTATTTTGGGGCTCCCGACCAGAGGTGGCTACCAAATATTACGGTAGGGCGCACATGCAATCTGTACTGCTATTTAAAAAAAGACGTTTTCTACTTTTACAAGAATAAATACGTGCAGCAATAACCTCTTTTTTCGCGGGAAAAATTTTTATTCGAAAGCCAAACAAACTTGTTAAGGTATAAAAGCAACTATCTCCTGAAAGGATGGCCATAATATTAATAAGGGTGGATGTTTTTTTAGATTGCAACACACAATTCGCGAACATGGATAAAAGTTTTTTAGGGGCGTGCGTCAGCTACCCCCCTCCCCCTATCCGCCCCCCCGGCAGCACCCTCCCCGCTACTGGAATGTGTGTCGGTGTTCCCTTCAATATTTTTAACGAGAAAACTTTTTTGGCACTAACTTTCCAACAAACAAGTCGGCTAGTGAGAAGACTCTCTTATCCACTGTTTAATTATTGCCCAAAGAGCCTCATAAATGAAAATGAAAATCACCCCGTTCTATTCCACCGAGTTTCGGATAATGACACCAATTTAACTAAGTGACAAATAAAATAAAGCAAAAAGTAATCGTTGCCGGATTATTCACGATGAAATTAATAATTTATTTTTATACACGTGAATACCAAATTAGGATTTCACTGCCTCGAGCCAGTGGGACGAAGACAACCCCGATGGGGAACATTTAAAGGTGGAACAAAATATGTCCGTTGCTTTATTTTTAATTTACATTCACCCGTGAGACATCTTGGTGTTGTCATTTAAAAACATCTAAATGTTCACAGCGCCCTCTATTTTTCTTTAGAATTAAATATTAGCCTTTAGAACGATTTTCACAAAAGAAATATTCGCAAAATTTTGATGAAACACTTTTTATCAAAAAAAAATAATGTTTCGTTTTTATTAGAGTTGGTGGGCACAGTTCAACCTAGGGTAGAATTTGGCAGCTACCTCTGGTCGGGACAACAAAATATCTGAAAATAACCCTTGTCTCTGTGCAGAAACGTTTGATAGATTCACCTATCTTAACAAACGAATTGCAATATTTGGAACACAGATGTCAGGTGGGAATGCTCTCCCTGTTTTACTGGTATTTTAATTGAAGATGCTCTGAGGAACTAGCGTAGTTGATCCCTTCGGCACCGGTACACAGTCGGGTAACACGCCAAACGCGCGCCCATCATTTGTACACAGTTGACATTTGTCATATGAGAGCGCTTGAGTTCAACAGCCCGGCTGTGGAACGATTTGTCAGAATCTGTGTTCCTCCCTCATACAACATGGGTGTCTTCTAGACCCATTTTCATTCCTTCCTCTCCTCAAAAAGACCCCTCAGACAGCATTCTCAAAAATGTCGCGGGTCCTGAGAGAACTTATTTTCCTCAAGGCCTTCCGAGTGGAGTTAACATAAAAAAATATATTTAAAAAAAGCATTATGGCATGTTCACACCTACAATTAACATTTGAAAAACATATATAACATACATTTTAAATATTTAAGGAAATTTAATTACAAAGTTTACATTGATGATTGTGGCAAACACATATTCCTTTTTTTTAAATTAAATAAATTTTTTATCAAGTAGTTTCCTTCGGAAATTTATTATTATGTATGAACGGTCCGTTGCATGAGATATTTCTGCGTCTATAATTTTTTCATTGTTAATCCAATTGGTTTTGCATTTCACGTCCCGTGTCTCTGTATCTCATAATTGTAATTAATTTGTTATTTTCAGTTATTTAGACAGAATACCTATGTTAAAAAAAAAAAATGTCATAGATTTAATATAGGAATAATGTAAGAATAGGAAGTAAGATTTGTAAAGCGCCCTTGAGGTGATTTTTCACAAAAACGGCGCTATAAAAATCATCCGAATATTATTATTATTATATAAATATATATACCCACACTCACATATATAGTTTGCTTCACCGTGATGAAATAAAACAATTTTTTTTAATGCTGAATGGGAGAATTTCACTAAGGCGACACTATAAGTATCTACCTAACTCATTCATTAAACGAATGTGTTCTGTAGAAGTGACTTCTGTAACTTAGTGGTGAGATTACGTATCCCGTACCGAGGGGTTTGTGCTCAAATCCCAGCTCTGTGAAAATGAAATTAAAACATATCAAATTCACTTGGGTTTTTACGTCCACATAAAAACGAGTAATTTAAACTTTGTGATTAGAGAGTGTAAAATACATTCTTTATGAGAGATCACTATTCAGACTTCAAAACGAATCGTTGTCTTCTTTTTAATGAACAGGATGTTCAAAGCCTATCTCTCTCTTTATTAATTATTTCCTTTTCTTTCCGCAACCTTCCTTAAATGGGTATGCCGTAGAGTCTCACTGGTACTAGGAGATATTATCTTGTATGACATTCAAACGATAAAACGTGTAATAAAGAAATAAAACTAATTAAAATCCATTTTAACATGTGGTTCAGTTTTATGCAAATCTAAAATCCCACGAAATTCTTGTTTTACGAAACGAAATAGGTGCATCTGATATTTCCTAACAACACCAAACTCATAAAACATCCTGTTTTGGCATAAAAATATGTAAACAACCGCAAAAACACCACATCCACGTTAAAATAAAGGTTCCTGTCGATGCTTGGTTCACCCTTTTATGATATTAAATTACTTGTATTTCAGTCGGATAAAGGATGCGGATATTGTAGAGGGGTTGGAGGTAGGCGTCCCCGGGCCCAACTTATGGAATAAGTCGTAAAACGGGAGGAAACATATCACGAGACACTTTATTCAATATCCGGCCTGTCATACGCCCAGGCAGGGAAACATCAAATGTAAAAAAAAATCATTATGGACTCGCTCAGTTGAAAGAGCGATAAAGGGATTTTCTAGGAAAATCTCGCCAAGGAAGGAAACAAGAGGAGCTTATATTGAATACCGTGATTTCTAGATAGATTGATTTATCACGCAGGAAATGAGGCGGAATATGGATTACATACCGACCGACGCGGAGGTGTACGCCAGTGGCGTGCCGTAACTTTACCGATTTTCCCAACAACCCAAAAAAAAAATTGGCGATGTGTCCAACGGCTGAAAATTTTTCCTTTTTGCTTTTTTTTGATTTTGATATGATTAGTATACAGAGTTCCTGAACTAAAAGTTTTCTGACTAGCATAATTAAAAACGATTTAATTCATAATTAACTTTTGAATTTTTGTTGGTGGTAAGTGGATGACTTAATAACTATACTGCAACTTTAGAAGCAGGATTTCACTCCTTACGGAGGATTGATTTTGGGTTTTATTTTATTAAAATATTTAGTGCTCTCTGTATTTCGTGAGAGTATTTATTAATGGGTTTTCATGACCGGCTAGACCGGCATAAAACTTTTCATAATGTGTTATAAACTATAAGATCCTTTATCAGAGGAATGTTTGTGTCATTGTGTAGAGTGTTAACCCTGATCCACATGCTAATCGAATGGCTTTGTTTTGCAGGGTTTGTAGTTTGTTAATGTGTTTGCGAGATGCGTATCCTCAAATGGGAGCAGCGTAAGTATATCCACACATTGTTCTTAACAATTCTCCGCTTAGATTTTTTACTGGCTCATGTATAGACCAATTTCTTTATATATGTAGGTGTTTGACTTTATGTATATGTGCTTTTATTTAAATTTTCATACAAAAACTGTGACTTTTTAAAGATTTTAAGCAAGAATAAACCGCTGGCAAAGAACGGCGAACCACAAATTGAGAGCGAAGAACTGTTGTTCAATAAATTTATTGTTGTTGAAGAATCGTGAGTGAAGAGTTTTGGAGGAAGAATTGTGGGCGAAAATTGTAGGTAGAGATTCAGGATGAAGTCAGGGTGTACTTTTGATCATGAGAAAAATTTGCGCAGCACAGAAATCAAAGTGACTTATTATATAACAGTTAAAAAATACATAATACATCAATGCTTAAATGACATTTATTTGAGGCGATAATCATTGAATGTGCAGATTTAAGCGATATTAGGTCTAATATTTGGGGACAAATTATTATAAGCAATAATTATAAACCTGAAAAATCATATAAATTGAATAATCTTCCGAGAAAAAATACATGCTGCCGACGGGGCACGAACCCGCGACCTTTTGTTTACCGGACAAGTGCTCTACCACTCTCTTACTGATTGTTTCCAGTAAGAAAAAATGTAATAAGCAATGATTGTAGTCTGAAGAACTAGTACATGTTGACTAATTTGGCGGGTAATGAATAACCTGCCGTAGCTCAGTGGTAGAGCACTTGTCCGGTAAACAAAAGGTTGCGGGTTCGTGTCCCGTCGGCAGCATGTATTTTTTCTCGGAAGATTATTCAATTTGTATGATTTTTCAGGTTAATAATTATTGCTTATAATAATTTTTTACCATATTTGTGCTATGCATAAAAAATCTTGTCTTATAAAACATTAGTTTATCATTTAAAATCTAATATTTGATATGGCTACTCTAAATTCTTTGTCTAAATTGGCAAGTCTTTTGGGTTTCTCAGTTTATTTTTATTTTTACATTGGTTATTGTCGAGAAACCGAGCTCACATAAGTATTAAGTTGAAATATTCTTATGAGATTTTCAGTGCCCTATGAAGAGGGATTGTACAAAAATCCTCATTTAAAAAAGTTATTTCGGAGAATTTTATTTTTACAGTACGATCTGTTGATAAGGTAACTAATTGTTCTTCTTGGTACGAAAATTCACAATTCGTTATACCAATTTAGTGAGGCTTGAATATCAATGCGAGGCTGGAATAATCCAGCATTAAATATAATCCAGCATAAGTAGATGAGTCAGCATTAAAATTCGGCTTTCATTATTTCGTGAAGCACTTGCAACAAGCTCGCGGAGCACCGGTTATCAACCGCTGATCTGGAATCTACACACTGTTTTCTACGAGTGTGTGAGTGAGTATCATTGCCATATCAAAATGGCTATTAAAAAATATTTTTTAAATTCCGAAAACAAAATTATATTGTAAATTTAATGTTTTGCATGTTTTTTTTACGCATGACACTGACTCGTCCTTCGAAGGCATTATCATAAACTGATTTATAACTTCTTTTGCAGACACCATTTGACAAAGCCCTCTAAAGAGCAAGAGGATATCTTTTAATTATTTCTAATTTTGAAACTGTCATGGTAATATGATTTTGTTTATTAAAAAACCTTTGTAACTTTTTTCTATGTGTTTATTATTGACCGGACCGGTTTCATGCTATCACGGGCTTCTTCAGACTGGCACAATTAAACTAAGTCTATGGCATATATAGCATCTATGTCAGGAGTCAGTCCCTTTGTATTCTAATATAGTTCATTTCAAACAAATACAATGCAATCTGTCTCCGAGAAGGTAATAAACCAACCCGAAAGCAGTTTTAAATATAATTGTAAAGCCGTGCCGTCAGCAATAAAAGCAAATTTCAGGTCATAAATGAACAATATTAGAAATCAATCGGACCCATTCCCGACATTGTCTGAAGATGCCCTTGATAGGGTGAAACCGATCCGATCGAAAATAAATAAGTGACAAAAAGTTACAAAGGTTTTTTAATACAAAAAATAATTTTATGGTGCATGATATTAAGTCATCCGGCAGCAAGCCTTTAGGCAGATTAAGGTTTAGAATGTCATTAATGATGTGACCAACGCTCTTCAAGAGTCTGATCATTGAAAGGAGTAAGAAGAGATCCTTTTTCATGATCGAAGGATTGCCAGATAAAGAATTCGCTTTATTTAAACGATCCTTTGTCATCTTTATATTACTTGTTTTTATTTAAAAATATGTTCATTTTCTTGTTTCCCGTTGCGTATCAAATTAAACAAGATTTCCTGGAAATATACTTGGTGATATTTTAAAATATAATTAATAAAAACGTGCAGGCCATTTTGTTTCCACATCATTAGGGATTCTGGAAAAAAATTACAAAGGTTTTTAATTTAAAAAAAAAATCATGTTAAGAGGATGTCTCTTGAATATGATAATTATATTTTTAAGTACCGATTCCTAAATAAATATGGAAACTTATTGATAAATTAACGTTTTCGTTAGTGTGGAAAACGTAAATGAAAATAGAACAGTTCAATTATGAATAGACATTTGTCCACCTTTATATTAGATACTAAATTGTTTTGTCTGACTCTGAACTTACACAAAAAAGCCAGTGAATTTACAAGTCTTGTGAAAAACGATCAGAATATTTACTATCTTTGATCGAAGTTTAGCTAACTGAACCTCATCGGCTTAAAGTTAATGGAATAAATTTATGGTCGAAAGCTTTATAGTATAAGTCTAATAAGATAACTTTCCGGAGGGCAAAAACAAAGTTATCAAACAAATGAATTATTGTGAGCTGGTGTTTCTAGTTTAATATAGTATTAGTACCCGATCAAACAAATTGAATTTAAAATAGGCATATTTCATATAATATAATGTGAAACCGGCCTTAAAATACCCATTAATATTTAATATTGAATAATTATGTCCCTTAGTGGAACATGCTTATATTTTGAGCTTTAAGTCTACGGATGATTGGATGTTTTATTAATTGCGTTCAAGTATTTAACTATTATTATTCATAAAAAAAAGGTTTAGTGCCAATTTTATCAACGACCCATCAAATTTCTGTTACGTAACGAACCGTTATCCGTTCATAATTATAAAACACTAAAAAGTTTGGAGTGTTTGAAAAGCGTTTCAGAGAGGAAGATACTCGAGTAGGTATTGGGTGTTGAGATATCATTAATCGAAAGGTGGTTTGAAACGGCTATAGCTGTTTTAGTGACAAGGTATGAAGACAGATCAAGTGCTCCTAACGTATTCTTCCAGTACTTCTCCTAGCCCCAATTTGATTTCATTAATTTGGCCAAAATTAGATGTAGTTATGAAGAAAGCGTCCAACCCAAAAATTGCTAAAATCGACTTTTTTATCTTTTCCTACTGATAAAAACGATTTTTATATGCTAAAAACATCCAAGCTCTAAATGCGATAGATTTTTGTTGATTCAAATTTATATTAATCCACAAAATTGACTTAAAAATTATATTAATTGATAAAGCAAAGTTTTTAAGACAAGATTTTTGTGCATAGCGCAAAGGGTAACAATTATTTTTATAAAGAATAATTATTAGCCTGAAACACTCATCCAAATTGAAAAAACCTTCCGAGAAAAGATAAATGTCGCCGACAGGACTCGAACCTGCACCCTTCTGATTGCCGGTCAGATGCTCTACAAAATATTCACTTACAATAATATTGTCATAAAATATCCAAGTGATAGGTTTAACTGCGGAAATATGCTTCGTAGAAATCCCCCCCATACGGAGCGAACGTTTTTATATATTTAGTTTTAATCAATTTTTATTTATTCAGAAAACATCCAAGTCGGTTGAGCTTTTTCTACATCTAAATATATGTTTTAATCGTATTATAATGATTCGCAGAAAACGTCCAAACCACTTGAAAGTTTTGCATTATTTAGTTTACGGTCACTTAAATTTTTTGTTTTTTTACTCTAATGACTTATTTTTCTATGCATATGCACACCGACATCTGTCAAAGTGACGTCACGGTTGCTTTTTAAAAATATTTAAATTTAATATATAATTTTTTCAAAATATTGGTATTCACTTTGTGGTGTCATTATTAATAAATTAATTAAAAATTACTTTGTATTCACCACTTTATTAATATACATATATATATTTTTATAAATAATATAGCATATATTTAATACATATATTTACCTAGCATTCCATTTCATAAAAGACATCCAACCTATTAAGAACATATTACTACTATCTCTTTTCACATTTCAATATATTTTGTAGAAAGCATTCAAACAATAAAATGATAATATAATAAAAATATAAATAATAAGATAATGATAAAAAATAAATTATATTCAATCCACAAATGACGTAACATGCTTTGGTATTTTTTTGGTTGGATGCTTTCTGCATCCAATTGACGATGCCATAGTCCCACAGACTGGATCGAATTTGAAAATTTCTCCAGTAAGTGCGTTAGAGTATTTATCAATGTAATCTGAATTTCAATGTTTGATAATAACTTCCGCCACTCGCCGCAAGGGCGGGATTCAGATTTAGGTACAACCTTAAATTAACGACGTCACAGGCGTATTACACGATTACAATATCGTCACATCGGAAGGCCTATTACATGAGCGGCTGCACCCCCCGCTACAACCCCTCCCCAGCCACCCAACCCCTCCCCAGCCACCCAACCCCTGCAAGAAGCCGCCACAAATAAATAATATGTACGACCAAACAACTGACCCCAGATTGCGTGGTTAAATTCTTAGAATAATGCAATTGACGTGGGTTTGAAAAGACGCATTGGAAAATATCCTAAATATAGACAAAAAAATACTTACAGGATTATTTTGAAGCCTTATTATAAAGCTGCCATGCGAGTTGAAAATTTATTTAAAAATTGGTTCTGGACCAACGATGAAATCAATTACTCTTAAATAACAATGTCTCCAACTCTTTAAACATGTTACACCAGCACTCTCTAGCTGTCCGAGTTGTACGAATTGGGTTTTTCCATAAATTTTAATAGATTTTCTGTGAAATATAATCTTATTTAATTATAGACGAAAATTAAAATATATATATATTCGAGTATATTAGCTGACCTATATATGATTTTACTCCTTTTTTGCTAATGTAGATATATATTTTTTAAAAGGGCTATTAGGATTGTATTAACTTTTAACAAAGAGAAAATAATATTTATTACAACAGCAATACTGTCTGAAAGCCTCCGTGGTCGAGACGTAAGGCTCTCGACTACAAATCCGAAGGTCGCAGGTTCAAATACCGTCGTACGCAAGTAAATTTTATTTAATTAATTTATGTTGTTTCACAATTAATTTATTTAAAATAATATACAGTATATTTGCGCACGTTCCAGAGTATCGCCCTGGTGGACCACCAGTCAGAATCTAAATGTTGCTTGAAATGTTTGGTAACCAGATTTGAATGGCCAGGTATTTCCCCACCTTCCACTTCCCTTCCTCCTTCCTCTCACCGCTACCTTCAATTTTCCCCAATTGGAGATGCCATGGTCTCACTGGCTCCAGAAGATTAGCAGCAGTAGGGACTCTTGTGCGGTATTCACATAGAAAAGCCTATAGCCCGGGTCACTAGAGGCGGTAGAGTAGCATTTTGCCAGCATTTTGACGTGTATGCTATTTGATTACACGAGTATCTTTGTTGCCATCTCAAAGTATTGTAAATGTCATGAGCTGCGTGTAGTAGCATATTTATTCGGTATTTGGTGCAGTGGATATTTATTAAAATCCGGCCCCACTAATCACATTGTGCGATCAATAAGTTGAATTACAACCTTCCTTCCACATAGAATGTAGTTTAATTATTTTTTTATTAATTTTCGGTATTTATATTTTTTTCCCAACAATCGGGGATTGCAAATCTGATCAAAAAGATGTAATAGATATACCGATTCCATAACTTTGATTAAAACACAACGAGAATAAATAAAATGTTCAAATTGACAAGAGTAATTGTGTTATCTGACGAAATACCATGAATTAATTATTAGGAAATGCCAAATTAACTAGGCAAATACTAGCAGAATCTTTTTAATTTATCAAGTCAACAAAAATAAATATTTTTTTAATTCATTGAGGATAATATTAACAACTCTCAAAATGCAACATGAAACTGGAAAGACACAGAAGAGAAGAAGATAACTGGGTAGCAATTGGGACTCGAACCCAGGATCAAATAGACCATGAGGTTACTGCCGTTATCTTTTTATTTTCTGTGTCTTCTCAGTTTAATATGTCATTTTAAGGGTTGTTAATATATGTTAATATTCAAAAATTTAAAAAAAAAATCAGTTTCAAAATTTTTTTTTAACTCTAATCGTTTTCGTTCTCATAATTTTAGTAACACAAAAAAAAACAAAAATTAACCATAATACGACTCGCATCGAAAAGTAAATAAAGATAATTTAGTATGTGCATATATGTCCAATACAATTGAATTTTAAGCATATTTATCACACGTCTTAGCAGTGGGGTGCAGTTTATAAAGGCTGAAAAGCTGTGCCTACCCCAAGAAAAACGAACCAAATAAAGAAATTAAACCATTACAAAAAATACGAGAAAATTCTGATGAAACGTATTTTTCCGTGAATTTTTTGAGGAATTTGTACGCCCATTTATTCAGTTGACCACAAAAATCAACAGATATAAGATAATAAAATAACCGTTTTCAAATATTCAATGTAAAACTACACACATCCTAACCTTTGTCATAGAACAACGCACGCCACTGTCTCTTAGAAAATTCCAAAGATTCAGATTTAATAATTCGGATTCTATTTCCACTGTGATAATCCTGAAATTATGATTTTTCGAAACCCGTATTTCAAAGTACCAATATAACGCTATACTTATATTTTACATGCATCTAATCTATACTTGTAAAAGCAATTTTATTATCTGCTACGTTTTATCAACACCGATCGCTGAATAATTCCGTATCTATTCATCACATTCTTTATGTTCAGGTTTAAGCAACCAGGTTACGGTAACTATTGTCTCGGATGGCACACCGCTTGACCGAAACGGTTTATTGACTAGACCTGAAATGCCAAGTTCTGACATTTCGACAACAGCATTTTGAATCCGAATTATGGAGGTATATTAATCGACATTATCGCGTCAATGCCGTGAAGCAAAGGCAGTAAACCTTCTTGCACAGTTCGGGTGTACCCGCACTGAGTGAAGCGTGAACTTGAAGTTTTGAATTCAGACTATAAGGGTTCATTATGGAACTACTCAATGAAGCCAAATTTCATATTGGATTTTTTTAAGCCCATGAAGAAAACATATTAAAAGTTTTCTTTACGGCTCTAGCAATTTTATTATACTAGCTGATGCTGATGTGTATCCGGCCTAGCTCCGGAATTTTTCGGAATAAGGTTATATAGTTCATTTTTGCTTGTCGTTTTCAATTTTTTTGAAGTTCACTTTTGATAGCGAAAGTAACTATCTCTAAACAAAGAAACATTCATTTGAAAATTTTATTAATTCCATACATTTAATTTTTCAAAATATATAAAAAAAATAAAGTTCTTAAGTAGGTACCTACTTGTGTTTTCCATTTTGAAAATATTCTACCTAAAGAAACATTCTTCTTTTGAACATGTAATCTGTGACTAACCAGAGTGCTATATCTATGGGCTAACCTCAATACAACATGGCGGGTTCAATGTTTTTCTTACTAATTTTAAAAGGATATAGCAACAGTTTTACATATTGGATTTCCTTCAGCATCTAGTGGCGAGGCTTATAACTGTTAGTACAAACCTAATAGCTTATTTAATATGTGGATTACTTGATATTTATTTTATGATTTTTCGATTTCTATAATTTATTAAGAATATATTTCAGAAAAAAATCTATTAAAATGTATGAAAAAAACCAACTCGCGCTAGTGTACAATTGCTATCTAAGTATATGGAAAATTTCAGAAGCTGCGCGAATTATATAATTTTTCTACGGTATCTGATATTATTAATATAAACTCGATAGAGAGGCAGGCCTACCTTTTGTCCAGGAATAGTTAGTAGGTATCATAGAGCAAATAATACATGAAGATGCCCTAACATGCAAGGGGAAGAAACCAAAATATGGGGGGCGAGCTTAGGCCGGTCACTATCATTTGATTTGAGAATAAATGCATCCCGACAGTCTTCAGGCAACTTGCATTGCATTGCAAAGAATTAGTAATCTCTATTTGAAAAGCAATCTCTTCTATTCCCGTGGTTGTGGAACGGATTCCAAACTAATCCAATAACCAAAAGTAAAATAGTAAATAAGAAAAAGATTCTGCTTTTTTACAAAAACCGAATATCTTGTTGGAGTATTTAGTTTGAACCTTTTCACAAATGTTTTTAATTTGCTTATCGCAGTCAAAATCACGTGAAAGAATCGTGGACGGCTTAGATTTCGTACCACTAAAACTCTTAATGTAATATAATATTCAACAATAATTAAAATACAGTTAAAAAAAACGCTCATCTGTGGAATGTAATGCGATGATTTTGATTATTCTCTTTACCACTCCTGTGTTTACAATGTTTGAATGCGTAGGAAACCATAATTATTATTTCGTTTCTTAAAATCTTCGAATGTTCGCTCGCCGCCAGTCAATACACGAATGACGACGTCATGTATTCGAGAAATGCGTGAACCCGCCTGGTGCCAAATCTAGATTGTCACGTGGTTGCCTCCAGCCGTCGAAATGGTAGGCAAACATGGCTATTATGGCACATCTATTCATTCGGACGTCAGTGGTCTGTATCTTATTGACTCGAATAAATCGGTTCAGGCCTCGGGTAAAGTTGGCGAGCGCAGTATGCAAAGCGACAAGGCGACGCGACAGTGATTTCCCATGCAGCGCAGGTCGGGCCGCACCCGCCGTCCCCACCGCCGGCGCGAGGATCTGATTGATCTGTCAATACACCATATTGCGCGAGGAATTAAACAGCGGCCCTGATTGTTGACTACGCTAATTGATGGTCTCATTGCAGAGGGGTGTAGATTAAAGTGCTTCGCGGAACTACAACTCCCTTCAGCTGCATAATAAACTCCAATTGGGGATGCTAGGGAATTCGGTGCTGGAAATTGGTACATTTAAAAAGTCTTATCTTATTATCACTTATTGCACGAAAGCCGAGAGCTGAAAAATACTGCGTTTATTTGATGTGACGAACTGCTTTAGGTTAAGACTATATTTTCCTTTATTGATGATGGCGATAACAAAAAGTTCTCCAAAGAAGCGAAGCTAGCAGTCCTCAACAGAGTGCTGATACCAACCCTGATTTATGACAGTGAGGCATGGAATTGGCCGAGGAAGAATGAAAGTAAACTGAATGCCATAGAAATGAGATCTCTGAGGTGAATGTGTGGTCAAACCATGTATGATCGTGTGAAAGATATTGAGATTCAAATTCATTCAAACTACCCGGCACTAATAAGAACGAGCTGTGCGAAAACGGCAAGTAATTTTCGAGAAATTCGAGGACAGATAGACAAACATTCATTTTTGTATATTGAGATGGAGATATTTTAAAAATGAATATTTCGTTGGTTCACAGAATATTTTGTTGTACATTTTCAGCATTCTTAGAATTTGCTTGTAAACACTTCACTATGATAAATAATATTTTGACAAGCTTTAATAGCCATAATATGGAACGCAGCTACCTTCATGTCGAAAACGTTACGTATTGTTATTTTTTTTCCGATTAAAATAATACAATATAGAAATAAACACGTTAAAAATCAAATTGTTTCAATTTCTACTTTATATCGATTATGCCCATCACTGCGGTTGAAGCATCTAGTTTGTACACCGTCATCAGCCCGTGAACTGCGAGGAATCTTTGCCAAAATTCGTAATAGCCGGAAACAAAAGAACCCGGACACAAAACTGATTCTTCAAAAAAATAACCGAAGAATTATTGTTTTATTCTACGCAATATTATTTCGGTACCTAAGCCAAAAAATATTAGGTTCCGCTGAAAAATAATTTATATAATTCGAAATTAAATTTAACAATTTTCCGTTTGCTGTTTTTCTCGCGCTCGCAAAGTAATTGTATGGCATGAAAAGTTTCGGAGCGTGGTAACATAATTGTCGGAGTTTTTGGTATCTAACAATATGTTGTACATTATTTCAACCGTTGAAATGAATAACTTTACAACTTGTGCACATGGAAGTTGAATTTAATGCTGTGCCATTTCTCGTCGTGTTTTTGTAATATTTTATGCATGTTATATTCCAGTTTTCAGCAAATTACGTTTTACAATGAGCATACTTCAATTGATGTTTAACGTTACGACACTGTGTCTAGGCTAAAAATCAGATGTTTTCATTAAATTTATATAGTTTTTTCATGTGCACCTATTTTTTCTTCTATAAAACAGCCAATAGGGTCTAATAACGGTTTGCTGTATTGTAAACACGCTTTACAACTGTTCACGTTTAACAATATCATAATAATTATAAACCTATTATCTAACCATTGCGCTGTAACTAGCTACATACATAGTCTCTACCTTCTTCCTTCTTTTATACTTATGTTATTATATTGTGTACTAAGCCGCTTGTTGTACTCTTTTGTACAACCTGCAGTTATAATGTAAAAACTGGTAAAACTGTTATTCATTACGTTGCAACTACTTACTTATATTGTTCCTACTTACTTCTTTTACACTCTGATTATTACTGTATGTACTATATTATCATACTCATTTGTACAACTATTTGATAAACGTGGAAAAGCCTTCTAGGCGTGAATAAATAAAGAAATAAAAATAATAATAATATTTTAGAAAGCAATCATTCTTTTGATATAATGGTTCAAAAATTTTACATTAAAATACAATGGGTTTATAATTAGACAAATTTGAAATTTTAGAAATCAGTAGAAGCGTTAATAGTAAATTATATATAATTAATAGTGAAATATATATTTTTTAAATAGCTTGTATTTATTTTCGTATTTAATATTAATAATAAAAATAATTAATTTCTGATATAAATTTGTTATTCAATGTTGTATAATATTTTTTATTAACATTTTTGTTTAATTACTTACCTACTTTAATCAATTTTTGATTATGTTTATAATTTGTCTATTCTTACATTATTGTGTACTTTGTTTATTTGTCCATACTTAGCATTATTTTTTTTTTTAATATTCTATATATTCCTGATGAGGAAAGCATTACTTTTGAAACATGTTGATATGTATATATTAATAGAGTGGTGAATACAGAGTAATTTTTATTTAATTTATAAATAAAACATAATTTTCGGATTATGTTAAAACTACAAATTGTTTAAAATTTACCAATATTGGACAAATCTGTAAAACTGTAATATAACCCATTCATTCAGCAGAACTAAAGGGTTGTATTTCAACATAATTTGAAATGAAATAAATCCACGTTAACATACTCCTTCCTACATCCCTTTTTTTCACCTGCCTCAAAACGTTGTTACTCATAGTTCTTCTTGTGAGTGGTCATTTAAAAGAAGGAAATTATCACTGGAATCTTAAAAACAATCTTTAAAAAATCTCTCACCCTTCCGCACCAATCATTTCAATTCGCATATGAGATAATTAATATTATGGGTAAAAACCGATTTACTTGTAACCTTAAGTAACCAGCTCAGGCATGGGGGATCCATCGAAGTCAGAGTAAAGTTAGCCTCCCAAAAACTAGAATTTGGCAGCCACCTCTGATATCCAAAATATCTGAAAAAAAACCCTTGATTCTGTGCAGAAACGGGCGGTCCGTTTGAGAGATCCGCCTATCTTAACAAAAGGATTGCAATCTTTGGAGCACAGAGGTAAGGTGGTAATGCTGTCCTTATTCTGCCGGCATTTTAACGGAAGATGTTTTGAGGAACTAGCGTCATTGATCCCTCGGCACCGGTGCACAGTCGGAAACATGCCGAACACGCACCCAAAATACTTTTACAGTAACTCAACACTGAGAGAAATGATTTTCCTCAAGACCGTTCTCATGTGACAAATGTCAACCGTGTTCAAATATTGGGCGCGCGTTTGGCGTGTTTCCCGACCATGCATCGGTGCCGAAGGGATCAATGACGCTAGTTCCTCGGAGCATCTTCCATTAAAATACCGGTAGAACAAGGACATTACTCCCACCTGACGTCTGTGCTTCAAAGATTGTAGTCCGTTTGTTAAGAAAGGCGAATCTATCAAACGGACCGCCCGTAAGTAAATATAAGTAAGTCGTCTCAATGCGGCCTAACTGCAGCTTGAAAATGGCTTTGAACAATAAAAAAATTAAAACCAAAATATGTGCAGATCTTAATAATAATATTAAATATGATTTGCTTTAAATATATTAAATACTCAGTAGTTCTGAACACCCCGTGAAAACAATTTCCCGTGGTTTTCCACGTGAACGAGTTAGGTAATATACCGTCGCGTCAGTTTGAAGGTAAAACTCATTAAGTGCCATCGTCGTATATCACTTAATGAAATTTCCTTTGTAACCGATATGTATATATGTAATTCTTAAGAGAACGTCTTTCGAACGGAGAATAGAAATTGAACTGGAATGAGGGACCGATGTACTATCGCTTTATATTTCATTTCTTTACCAGCTGAACTATCGAGTCATCTTCCAACTTACCTATAGATCTACAAATTTATCTGAGTTCGTTTTTCGGGTGCCTGCACATATAAGTTAATAAACTGTAATCTTAGGTATTGTTTTTTTACCAAACTAAGTAACAGTCAACTACTTTCCCAAGTGAGCTATTCATGTGACTTATTTACTAATATAACAGTTTAGAATGGGTACTTATTCCTAAATTAGTAACACAGACGACTTCTTTGTCAAAAAAGAGTCACACGGTCAACTTATATTTCAAGTGAGTAAGATTCAGATGTTTTATTTACCAACTGAATTATTCTGGTGGCCTCTTTACATTCCCAAAACTTAGATTTTAATCGTTACCTTAGAGTAACGAATATTATTACTCTAAGAGAGTAACATATAAGAGAGTAACATAAAAAAAGAAACGATCGCACATGGGAATCGAACCCAGGATCACTGGGATAAAACTAATGAGACATGATTATTTTCTGTAATTTTTATCATATTTCATTTTAAGGTTTACCAATATTATCCTTATTTATTTCCCATATTTTTGGGTGCTTTTTTGTATGATTGCAAAATTTAACTCGAATATATTTGCAATCTAGATAGTGTCTCGGATATATGTGGGTTCTGGGTTCGATTCCAAAATGCAAACGGTACCTTTTTATTTTCCATGACTATGTATGGCTTTTATTTGAGATTTGTTAATTTTATCTTAATTGATTAAATATTAAAATGAGGTTTATAAGCCTAAATAAGTTATTTCAAAGTATTTACAATTATTATTATTTTTATTTCAGTACCCCACAAGACTTCCAACTGCTCCCAACCGTTTGGAGCCAGTCAGACTATGGCATCCCCAGTTGGGTTATGTTATGAGGCTGAATGTAGTTGGGGTGGAAGGAGATGGGGAGGAGAAGGGTGGGAAAGTACCTAGCTATTCAGATCTGTTCGCCAAACACGGCTAAAGCCATTTCAAGCAACGATTCGATTCTGAATGGTGGTCTTTCACCAGGGCGATACTGAAAGTATCACTCTGTAACGTGCCGTAAACATGATAAATATAAAATCGGAATAGCCAAGACTTCCCTATCTTAAAATTCCTCAGTTGAGGTGTCATAGCCTCACTGACTTGAAAAATGGAAATCTCGTGTGATCCTCACGATGAAAAATGTTTAATTTATTCCACAAAACATCAGTGTATTAAGTTAGCAAGTTCTAATCGCGTCACCAATCCAATGTGCCGTAAAGCAGGCTTTACATGCACCCTTATAAAAAGGTAATATTTATGCGACCATCAGCTTAGCTGCGGGTTGCGGCTGCTTTACGGCAGTTTCCATAGATGACATTAGTTCACCGCGACGTCAAAGTTTCAATTAAGATGCGAATATACCGCACACCTTCGCAACTTGCCGCCCCCCTGAAAGGACCACGGGGCTGTTATAGAAATGTAGAGAAGCAAGATAGGCTAACGAAGCTGGAATTTGTGTTCATCTTTATTTGTATCTTTTAAGTAAGTTGAGAAGCTATTGTAAGGTTCATCAAAAGCGTAGTTCCATAACAAAAATGATGTCACGCGTAAAAGTAATAGTCTTAAATAATGCCGAATCTCCGAAGGAGTATGCCGAATAACAAAATACGACATACTTATAAATGCAGTCGGCTTAGGGAAACTACGCTGTAGATTCCTATTTGCACATAATGTAATTAAATATCTCCGAAGGGGTAAGCAGAGAGGATATACTTATGTCTTCAGGCGTCTTGAGTGGAAATTCGCTACATAAAATCTTTTTACTAACAATAATGACGAGTTGCCGAAGGCGTATGTGGTGAAAATATACGACCGAATAATAAAATATGACATACTTATATATGCAGGCGGCTTAGGGAAAATCCACAAGCAAATGCTTCTAATGGAAGAGTAGCATAAAATATGTTTAAAAAAATCTGTAATAAAACCATGTAACAATGTGTAAAATGCGTTCTCAAGCACAAAGAGAGACTTATTTATAAAAACTATGACTTGCAATTTTTCGGCCTCTTCCCGTTTAAGCTTTCAGCAAATAATAAGTATTTTTTTGTGTCCGTCGGAGCAGAAATATGTTGGTTGAATATTTAAACTCAGTCGGTAGTATTTATTTCAATAAAAAAGTTATAAAATAAATTCAACAATCTAATAATAAAGTCAAGAGATTGAAGTTATTGAAGACCTTAAATGAGAAATATTTGCCAAATGCTTCGAATATTTGGCACACAATGTTTAAGCACACCTATTTGTTACTTTTAGAACTCGGAAAATATTGTTAACATTTTAAAACAATTTGAAAAATACATGTTCATCAAAATAAAATAAAGTTTATAATGCATTAAAAAAAAATATATAGTATGTGCCTGCCACTGGTAGGTAGATAACATACGAGTATACCAATGATCCAAAGGGGCTGTACTGCATTTGAATTTTTCCAATTTGAAGTATTTTTATCGATATCCGGAAGTTTATTCAGGTATATTCGATATATTACGCATCATCTGATAAACACTGCATGATCGCCGTATTGTCATAGCATTGTGCAACGGACCGAGGCAGGCCATTGTCATGAACTAGGCAACAAAAGGTGATGCCTCGAGGTAGACAATGTCCCGGTAGTTACTACAACGGACGCCAATCATTTTAATCCAACCGTTAATTAGCGATGCTTAGAACAAAATTTTAACAGTGAAATACGGTCATCTATGTTCAATGGATAACTATTAAAGAAAAAACTTTCGAACAAGTGAAAAACATAATTTTCTAGGGTTATTTTAAAAAACAAAAATTGAAATTTTTTTGTTTTCCAAGCTTATGCTCATTAAATAATTATGCGGTTATAAGTCTTTATCCCTAATATTAAATATTTTTTATTTATTTATTTAGGCCCATTACAGGCTTTTACATGGACATTTACAAATAATTAAAAAAAAATTAATGTAAACCAAATTTAATAATGTTATTATTAAGATCTGCAAGTATTTTTAGTCGTTATTATTGTGACAGCTGTTTCGGCGTTTAAGGCCATTTTCAAACTATAACATTGAAAAGGTACATATTATAATATATAACATAAAAAGAACCAACATAATTTGACACTCTTATCCATAGTTAAATAGTTTCAAATAACCAAGCTCTACTCCAAAAAACCGAACACGTGCATGGTTATACATGCGTTGATGCACTAAATAAATCAACTACAGCGAAGTATTTGTTCCCCAGATGTTGAATCCGTCGCATAAGAGTATAATATTGCGACGCTGAAGTTGAATTGTCACAATAAAATGGTTTGTAACTGTCTTACCACGTATATGAAAAACAATCAAATACAGTAGTTCAGGGGTATAAAACATTGAATTAACAATCTTAAACAAATGTGTTAAACCGCAAATAATTCTACGTTCAAATAATTATTAATCATTGACCGGTCAGTGGCTGAGTTGGCATCGCGTTTGGGTTTCACCCAGGCATCGTGAGTTCAATTCATCGGCTGGCTAAGTCATTTGAAAGAGCTTTGAAATACTGATTGGTAAAAAAATGAAAAATATTTTTTGTTCAGAAACAGAAAATCCCTAAAATTATGATATGAAGAAAAAAAAAATGACGCCAATTTACATAAAGCGCTCCCGAGACCATCAATACCATTCGTCAATGGTTACGTCAATTTACGTCACCGATGCGATTGACAATAATTGCTAATTTCTCTATTACGGAGGCAATTGAAGCAATTGACATTTGGAACATCCATTAACGGGGGAATGATGGATATTTTGATTGAACGCATTGACAAGCGTCATTGTGGCGGGATTGATCGTTTCGCTATGCGATTGACAATCATTCGGATCATTCGAGCCCTTCAAAACTTAGACATAAAGCAGAATATGATTTTAAAAAAAGCATTATATGGCGATTAGCCAGAGTTATGGATAGCAAAATCAAAAGATTATCACTGTATTTGCATACTGTAGAAGGTACTATTTTCACAGATGTTCACAAAGAAACTAGGGCGAAAATATTGACGTGTTGGTTGATGTTCCATCAAAAAAAAAGCTTGAAGAATGAAAGCCAAACAATTTAAAATACCCAACTTATTGGAATAACTTATTGAAGCTCATAAACCTTATGGCAATATTTTGAACAAATTGAATTAATTGAGGGTTCAATTCGCAGATGCGACTGGTACCTATTTATTTTACGTGTCTTTCTATTTCAGGTTTCGTTTGAGATTGGTTAATATTATCTTCTACAATGATTAAATTTTAAATAGAATGGAGGCGTCTTCATGTATTCGGTGCATCGAAATAGACCCTTCCCAAATTAAAACATCTTGATCCTCTGCCTCCGTAGTTCTTACGGCGTCTCCGTATCTCGGCGAGAAAATAGCGATGGGAGACTTTTCCAGTTTACAGCGTGACAAGCGCTAAGTAGCGGCGGAATGTCTCCAGCCAGGGATTTAATTTTCTAATGAAATATTTCACACATCCTGTCAAAAGTTTTGCACCGCAGTTTGAACTAATGATGCTCAAAAGTCTACAAACTCCCAATAAATTAGGTTTGGAATAATCCCGTATAATTAAGCTTTAGAATGGTAAATTGTTAATGATTGTTGATTTTTACCCTTAAGATAATATCATTATTAATTTTATTAATCTGTTTATAAAAACAGACAACTTGTATATCTTTAATGCACCGTTATTCTTCTTACGTATAGATAAGAGCTTGTGTCGGCTGCTTTACCAATATTTTTTTCCGGGAACTAATTAACATCTGAAATTATAGGGAATTTTTTTAAGGTATGTACCTTATTAGACACTATATTATAATAATTTCAGGATGGTGGGTTACATATTTTTACCAATTTTTTTTATCACTTTAAAATTGTTTGAAACAATGCTTTATAGTTTGACGATTCTTGCAATAATTTTTTCTAAATTAATAGAATAATGGAAAACCAACTGTTTGTAAAAATATGTAGGAACTGAACCAATAATAAATTATACTCAAGTGCCTTAATTATTAAATTATAAAACAAAAATCATAAGTTTAGCCTATGGGGATGGGATGGTGGGGGGATGAAGGTGAAGGGAATGAATCTAGTATGTGTAGAGTAATATGTATTGTGTGAATGTTATTTATTGATTTTAAGATTGAAGTTGTGAGGTGCTTAGTTAAATAAGTTGAACTCACCGTATGAAGTGTTAAAAATGTGTGAAGCTCTGTGAATAAATATGTTTTGTTTTGAGTTAGTGTTGTATTGGGGGAAGCTTAGTCTATGGTTTTGTCTGGTTTGTCGGATGGGCATCACAAAGGTTGTTATTTTATAAAAATAGTAGGTCTGCGGAATTTTTACGGCTTTTCAGTGACGAACTCCCAAAAATGCGGCTGACGCCTCATCACTCAACTGGGAACGATAGCCCTGAAAATAAATGCAACAAGAACAGGAAAAAATAAACTGAACAAGCGATTAAGCTAAGTATCGATGACTCACATTGTAAATTATAGTTAAATTTGAATAAATACGTATTTAAGTATCCCAAAACGTTGAACTTATTTCTTATAATATAGTTTTTCTCAGTATTTTGAGTGTGTGTTTATATTTGTAGCAGAAGAGTGCTTCAGAAAAGCTCCTGATGTCTTTATATTGTATATTACATAATATTTTGCACGTGATGCTCATAAAACATCCACGTAAAGATACTCTCGATCTCAGCTTAATGTCAATAAAAGGCATATATCTGACCACGTGACGTCTGAGGAAGCTCGCTTCATATGACGACAGATGGTGCTGTTGGTTATCTTTTATGTCTATCGTTATTCCCCTTAACCGAGCACTTAGGGGAAAAATGTTGCCATATCGGTGTAGCGAGGCGGGATACGGCAGAAAGAGGCGGGGTTAAGGCGCGGGGAAGGCATAAGGATGCGTTCATTACGCGGGAAACTGCTGCCGAGCGCGGGAAGGCTGCAAAAGACAGTGTTGCAAGATTGAGAAAACTTTACTTCGGGGCTGGTACTTCATTTTAAATTTGTAAAAGTAATTTTAATATCCTCTTCGCGGTCGGAGAACGGATAAAAAGCAAAGGTTTTATGATTATGGCAAGTGAGGCTGTTATGACCATGCACTTTCTTTGTGTTGGTAGAGAATGATCGTTTCCAAAGTCTTCTGAAGTCGGTGTTATTATTCACAGTATTTAATTATCATTGTCAATGGATGGGGTTCAGATCTAAATGACCCAGTTTTTCAGTCTCCTTAATTATTACGATTCTTGTTATATCTGGGCCAGGGGTCGACGAAACTAGACGCGACTGGAGGGGCGCGTGAAATTAGGGGGCACAAGGCAAACCCCTTTGTATGACAACAGAATTATGAGAATTCGTGGGGGGAGGGGGGGTAACGACAAGCTCGTGCCCGGAATTCTAAGTTGGCGACCTCTGACCCGACCCCCCGCGAGTGCTAGCCTGAAATCACCCCCTTGGCGACCCCTGCCTATCCCTCGGTGACCCGCTCTCCCTGCAAAGAGCCACGTATGTTTCAGATGCCCCCCCGCGGTTACGATACAAGCCATAATTAATTGGAAGATTATCTATCGTATTTTGGGTATTCATATATTTATAGAACACATTATGAAAATTGTTTGTTGACGTTATGGTCGTCTGATATTGTTTTGAAGGCTTAATATCGCCGTAACATATTATGTTATTCTTGCATTCTTGTCGGGGAAACACGTTGATTGTAACCATACGACTATATTTATAGATTAGTTTAAAAAAGCGTTGTGTGTTTATTGATCGTTAATTATTAATTATTATGAATTTCATTCGTAGAGCTTCATTTAATTCCACTCCACTATATCGGACAGACGGGAAGGGCCTTCTCAACTAGATTTAAAAAAATATTTATTACTATTTATTATACAGTACCATTATACATAATATGTTTTTTTTAAAAGTATAATTAAGGTGCTTTGTATGGAGTTGAGGAGTGTAAGGTTGGTGTACGAGACGTATAGGCCCACACAAGGGAGTGTAAATATTTAGGCACCGGCACACAGGGACGATTGTGATTCGTTAGTCCTCCTGAGAAAGGTGTTTGGTAGTTTCCAAGTAGGGATGTCGTCGCCCGGAGCGTACTTGATTTGTAGCACCGGCCAGTATGGTTGATTGCTTGAGTTGGTGTCAGCTGTCATATGAACGAGGTTTGCTGCGTAACCGGGACGGCATTTGGGTCGGACTGGTCGCTGCAAGCTCGTGTGTAGGCTGGGTGGTTGTCGGGCTCGGGCTGCGGCATATCCGGAGACGGAATTAGGGTCGAACCGGTCGCTGCAAGCTCGTAGGTAGGCTGGGTGGCTGTCGAGCTCAGGTTGCGGCATATCCGGGGACGGAAATAGGGTCTGACCGGTTGCCGCAAGTTTGTGGGTAGGCTGGGTGGCTGTAAGGGTCAGGTTGCGGCATATCCGGGGACGGCATTAGGATCGGACCGGTCGCTGCAAGCTCCTGGATAGGCTGAGTGACTATCGGGATCGGGTTACGGCATATCCAGGGACGGCTTTCGGGTCGGACCGGTAGCTGGTAAATGTTGGTCGTAGAGCGTCTTGGCTGGGATGTTGCTCGGGCAGGTCCTCTGGCGGGAATGCGGGACGTACCCCCGGGCACCGGTTTTTATAGGCCGAGTGGCAGGTGTTTTTCGCAGAATTCAAGTTGTAAATATTGTTGTTATGACGAACTTATTTGTTTCGAGATTTATGCAGGTGTCTGCAAAGGATTCAACGTGCACATATTTGTTGTTATGACGATTTTACTTCGGGACATAAGCTGTTGCTTGCGCAGAGGCCATTCAACTGGTCACGTGTTGTTTTGTTAACGTTTTTGAATAGCTTGAATTTATTTATCCTATACACGTTTGATATAGTTGGTTTTCAGAGGTGATACTGTGAATAGAGTGTTGTGAATGTGTCGTGATCACCTCACTAGAAGAACCTGTGCTGAGGTGTTCACGTGGAAGTTTTAAATGTGGTACAAGTATTGATGTGTATTAATTAGTTTTGTTTTAATGTTTTAGTTTTGCAATATAAATTAGGTAGAATTTGAAGAAAATTTTCGGTTTTTTTTTGTTGTTGTTAGAGTAGGCAAATCCTTTAAAAAATAATAAACATGTAATTGTACAATAGATACTTTCGACTATATTGCGAGTATATTGCATGGAAAAAGAGAGAAGGGACTATCAAGTAAGCATAGTATTTTATGTTTTGGGATATGTTTGGTTTGGTTCTATCATGTTTTGAATAACGTGAATATCTTGTTTTTGATCCAGGCTGTGAAATATTTTTTAAGATTAATTGTAGATATTATATTTACAGTTAGTAGTTGTTTCAGAGTGGTGGGCATGCAATTATAAAGTTTGATTACGTAATACTTAGTGTTTTTGCCCGTGTGAGGTTTTTGTCATCTGGATATTCAGGGTTTTATTTGTTGAGGATCTGGTTTTCATTGTGGTTTGAGGTTGCATTGAAATATGAAGTTTATGTTGGAAGAGATGTAATAATACAGGTTTGGCATATACTTGTCTTATTGTCATGACGTCAAGTGTTTTAATAATTTCACCCGAGTCTGTGTAGAACGGTACTTGAAGGATGAGTTTAGTTGTCGCCTTTTCTATTTTAAATGGGTCTAATGTTTTGTTCGATGTACTTCCCCAAGCCGGTATGCCATATGTGATAACAGACTGACAAAACGCATACACAATGTTATAATAATTAAAGTACTTTTTCAAATATCGCAGAACATCTCTTAGTGAATAATCAAGTCCCTCTTGATAACAACGAGCCTAAACCCTTACATATAGAAATAAAGGGTCTTAGATTAAATACACTTGAACAATTGGAAATTTATAAACCAACTTATGATCCCAATTTAATGTTGATTATTAAAGGAAAATATTTTTTTTCCACTTCTCAGTATGTTCACAAGACCTAAACAGTATAACAAAAGGCAATAGCTTTCACGTCACTATAAATCATATAAGAAAACATTGCGTTTAATACGGAGAAAACAGATTTCAAATGTAAGTACCTCACATAATGGAGAATCCATTATTACAAGTGGATTCTCAGTAAATCGGTTTCACCGGTAATAAATCATTTTAGGCAAGATACAAATTGAAATTGGAGGGGTAAATAGAATCACACAAATAAGTCATCTCGACGTGGCCTAACCAGAGTTCGAAAATAGACTTGAACGCCGAAACAGCTGGGTCAATAATAGTAAAAAAAATTATAAACACTTGCATAACTTAATAATAGCATTATTAAATTTGATTCACATTAAGTTAAAAAAAAATCGTTAGTTAGATCACATTGTATAGCAATCTATTATACGAACTTAAACAAATACACAAACTGTAATGGTTTTTACAAACGTATTTCTTTTCTGAATTTAAGAATACCTTCTAGTGCAGTAAGTTGTGTTGGACGATCCTGTACTTAAATCTTTATTACTCTGTACATTTTGTTTTGTTATTTCCTTTATCTTATTTTTCCGTCATTGGTGCTTGTTTAGCACCTTTTGTTGATGTTATTCTTAATATCATATGTGTAACGAGTAATGATATATAAATACAAATCGTGTCATTTTATCTGGTTGTGAACATATTCGAATTTGTTTTTTCTCGTCTTATTGAGCTAACAATATTTAGGAATTTCCTGTGAGAATAGTTGCAAAGTTGCGTCTTTTGTTCTTCGGTTAAATCGTTCTAGAACAGAATCGTTAAAAAATCATTCATTTACGAGAAATCATCAGCAAATGGTTATTTCTCATGTAATATTTTGTTTATATGCGTTATCCGCAAAACAAAAAAAAAACAGTTTTGTAATGCGGATTACAAATCTTTTGTTAGGTTTATTTACAAAACGCACCGATAAATGATTAAACATACTTTTCTCCACTTTAAAAATCATATTCGTATTTTATATATTTTGTAAAACATACAATGGGACGGTCAGAAAAAAGTAATATTTCTGAATAGATTTTGAAAAATGCTAAGCCTTTGTTAATTTAAAAAATATTTAAAAAAAAATTTCTATTTAAAAACATTATGTTTATCGTATTGCCTAATGATCTTATAAAGGTTTTTTTTTATCTGAACTTGGGATCTCTCTTTGCTCAAGTGTTGAGAGATCTCTTGTGATTCCCATCCACCAAGCTACATCACTCACTCATTCATTTTCACTACAAGCATCGCGTCCCTGGAATGCTCCCACAAAGCCCATTTTGAAGGCTAAAGTGAAGAATTTCTTTTCTACTTTCCACCAGCATAATAATTGGTAGAAATTGCCACTAAGCAAAATAAATCTGCTCATGAAAATATTTATTATGTATAATAAATATGCATATGTTTTTATGAAGAGTAAATAAATAATATGCTCTGGAATTTGACATGCTTTAATAATAAATATTTTTGTCCTTTCCGGAAAGAACTCTTTGAATCTGTAGAATAAGAAGAACATGCATTGAACATATTTTACCAGTACAACAATGCTATGTAGGTACGTGTACATAAAAATAGTATTATATTTTGAGATCCATCGGGGAGGGTTTAAATACCCTTTCCTCAGACATATTTATTATATGCGAGGTATATCCCACTGAAATCTTAGCACCTGAGGCTTTTAATTTAAAAGTTTCTGGCTTGCACTTGCAAACAAATGTTAGTTTCCTTATAAAACATGTAGTTTGGAATAGTAGTTTTGCCGATTTAATCCAAGTTTGTATGTTTTAGTGTAGTGCAGTCAGGATTTTCCCCCAACCTCCCCCCTATCGCCCTTCTACTTGAAAGCTCTACAGCCTCTTCCCTCCGTGTATCTAGAAAGTTTAAGCCTAGATTTATCTAATATAACAACTTCCGAATGCACCCGGATCTTCTTAAACAGATTTTATGAAAACCGGTAACGACTAACCATACAAGGTGCAGGTTCATAGTAAACACGTCTGATTTCTTCAAAAAGAAAACATTTTTATTTTTTGTGTTCATCACTACAAACTTTCGATAGACAAATCAACTGTTTTTTTTTGCGCATGCAACTGAGTTAATCTAAAAAAATAAAGAATTGAAAGAACAGAAGAACATTGCTAATAATATTTACTTTACGGAGTACTTAGTGGTCAAAGTATTTGAGTTTGTAGTCCGAAAGTTGTAGTTTTTATTTCTGTGTAGTGTAAAAGCACATTATTATGAATCCTTCATTTAATGGATGAGTGGCGTCTCTTATATCCTCTATTTTGTTGAGTATCATAAAAATGGCTCTTAAGCTATCGTAATGATCGTAGTGATCAATTTGGAAAGAAGGCAAACAAAATAGTGAAAATAAACTTGCATATACGCGTACATGAGGCAATTATTTCAGTTCTCCGGTTATGTGCACCAATATAAATGTTAAGTGATATCATTTAAATGGTATTTTTCGCCTTAGAAATATTCTATAGTGACCTAATTAGGTGAATCCATCCATTATGTGATGTATGTCAATTTTTCTAAAATAATTTAATATTAATTAAAATTGAACATAAACTATTCAGTGCTGAGTGTAGTAGGTATATTGGAATCGTACAATTTTTAAAAGTAAAAATATTTATTACCCTTTCTAAATATCTCTATTAATCATGGCAGTGGCTTTTCAGGTGATGTTTAATACATACACGTGATAGCGATTTTCCTGGACTTTAAGGGAGAGGGATATAGTTAATCAAAGAATATTTTAGTAAAATATACCAAACAACGAAAGTGGGCGAGATAGTTTCCAAACCAATAAACATTTCCTTGGGAGTACCACATGGGTCTGTTCTTGGACTTATTATTTTTGTAATGTACATTAATGATGTATAAAAGTTTTGAAATATTCAAAAAGAAGATTATTTGCAGAAGATTCATTGATATAGAATAGAAGAAGATTATGAACTCACAATTAATTAATTAATTTAGTATAAAAATAAACGAACATCAGAAAAAGAGCAAGAAACAAAAATAGTACTATTGATAAACGATAAGATTTGGAAGAGAGTGTTTGAAATTTTAAAAAATAGATTAATACTGAACTCCAAACCGATATTTTAACAAAACACAAAGCAAATTATTAAAAAAAAGTGAAAAAAAATCTCACCATTGGCAAGAATAAGAAGATTCCTAAACATGTCCAGGAAAAAATGTATAAAACGCTATAATTGTGCCACACATTAATTACTGTACCAGTATATATATACCAGTATATACCAGTATAGTTTTAATACTTAACAAACGATGGATGTACGGAAGAAAAATAAATATAGGAAAGACAAGAAAACGTTCTCAACATTTTAACAAATTATTTACTTCAACATTTTGTTTGGAAGTTTTATTTACTATGTACGAGTACTTTTGCTATTTTTGATTTATTGATTTCGCGAATTTAATAAATCAAAAATAGCAAAAGTGCATAGTAAATAAAACTTCCAAACAAAATGTTTAGAAATTGCTATATAGTGAATGCCGAAAAAATACAAAAAAATATTTACTTCAAGACTGTATTTTTAATATTAAAAATAATTAATGGCCATCCATGACCAGAATTTCCGGGAAAATTTTAAAACCCGCAGCACAAGCATACATGAGATGAGGAAAAGGAATAAAATAATTTTATCCCTTTTACTCGTTTAACTAAGCCCTCGAAAAACTTTTGATTCAATCTGGCGTTCACAAAGGATTAATATTAATTTAGTTAGTAATTGAAATGAAATGACATTGCACTCCAAATTTCCTAAAAATTAAATCTTTAAAACTAAGGTCGGCTATTATTTTTGCTCCACCAAATATTCATTAATATTCGAAGTAATATTTTTGTCGCTGCGAGAATGTTTTGCCAGGAAATGGTGCGAAACGGCGAGGGGCAGTGGACCCCGGCTGTGGGCTATCATTATTTACATATTAAAGTATGATAATGCGCAATTGGATTACAACACACATACGTGTTAACATATTGTAAGCGCACGGTGAATTAACACTATTTCTGTTAAGACTTTAAATGGCAACCATTTTCAAAACCCGCTTCAGCAAAAATATAAATTTGGCAAAATGTGGAAACAGATACATTATTTCATCATTGACCTAATGAGCTTTGTATGTGTGGTTGTTGATTTTGAAACTGGACTTAGCCAAAGTTGTAAATTTATTTTATTAATCAAATGAAAGAATCAAACTTTGTTTTAAGTACATTTATTATTCAAGCCTACGGTTCCGGAACAACCGTTTCATCATCAGGGCAAAGTATGCAATAAAAAATATTACAAAATTATGGCAGAATATACATAATAAGTGCCACAGTGGGGGTGGGGGAATGACTAGGGATTAGTAAAGAGTTGGAAAAGAGATTGAAGGAGGGGTGAAAGGAAACATATTTAAAATGGGGCTTTGAGATAGGTTTTTTTGACTATTATTAATAGACTCCTTATTATTAAGGAATTACTTAATTTGCAAGGCTTCTAAATTATCGAAGCGTTTACCTTTACTGTTAATGTGAAGAATATTGATCCCCGTAGTTTTTATCAAAACAATGATTGCTTGAAATAATATGATTTGAAATCATATTAAATATGTTTCATTTCACCCCTCCCTCAATCTCTATCTCTTCCCCCACTCTTCACTAATCCGAGTCCCGCCCCCACCCCCACTGCCACATTATGTATGTTTTTCTATAATTTTGTAATATTGTTTGGTACATAATTTGCCCTGACGATGGAACGGTTGTTCCGAAACCGGTAGACCTAAAAATAAATGTGGTTAAAACAAAGTTCGATTATTTAATTTGATTATAATGGATAACCACAAAATGCATCACACAATAGTATTTTTTTTAAATTTCTTATTGAATAATTGAAAAATATGGAACAGATGCTAAGGAATCGGATCTTGTTTTGAGTTTCCAATGGATACTGCAAGTGAATAGAAGGAGGACTCGGTGATGCCACAAGAACCTTGAATACATTGACAGATTAAGTGAATCTAATACTGTAAGTCAAGCTATGTCAAGATTCAAAATAATACAAGAATGTGTGCGAACGTGGATGAAAAAACTTACTTATTTTTTTAAATCCGATTCGTACAAATATTTTTAATGTTATACAAATATTTATTCCCCCTTTGTAAATAAATACCTATATTCAGGATAGCAATGGCTCTGCAGATGATATTTAATACATAAATGCGATTTTCAAATAAAAAAGAGAGCTTTCGTAACTATAGAGAGGGATATAGTTAATCATGAACTATCGAAAAATAGAATAAAGGGAACAACCTTGAAATGGTTCAAAGATTATTTTATTAATATATTCTAAACAACAAAAGTGGGCGAGATAGTCTCCGAACCAATAAACATTTCCTTGGGAGTACCACAAGGTTCTGTTTTTGGACTTATTCTTTTTATAATTTACATTAATGATATATAAAAGTTTTTAAATATTCTAAAATAAGATTATTTGCAGAAAATTCATTGATATACAATAGTAGAAGATTGTGAACTTATAATGAATGAATTAAATTCAGATCAGAATAAATGAAAATCAGAACATACAAATATTTAATTTAATTAACTATAATTTAACGTTTATACAGCGAGTATGCAATGCAAAAATCCTGTAAATGTGTTATAGGACATAAAAACACATCGGTTCTTTGATCCACCATGTTTTAGGAAGTACGTACCTCTTCCCACAGGCGAGTTCATAAACAGTGTGCGGTTCGCTCGACTATACAGGAGGTTTTGATGACGTCCTTGAGAGTGAGGTTCTGATATTAAGAAATGTATTTGAGCGAAAATTTCTTTGTTAAATATGTTCCCGTTGAGTAAAAAAATAGATATTTTAGTAGAGAAATACCTCTAAGTGTGTCCAACGAATGATAATTGGTCATTCCCAAAATATAGATAGATGGGTATATCGTCTGCGGAGAATCAAAAATAAAAATAAAAACTTAAATGTTGGTTTGTGTGGGACCCAAATAATAGAATTCGAATCCAATACACTTATCACTATCATGTTGTATAAGAACCTCACAGTTTGCGTGTTGTGAAATGAATTTGAATTTCGAATGAAGCTTGAATGCTCTGCTTACTAAATCGTCGATGCGTTGGTGAAAAGTTAATTTATTGTCGTAAATAACCCCGATATGAACATGTGTAATAATCAGCTTAAAATAGAGAATATGACGTTGCTAGCTAGTTGCATTGACCTAGGAATTTCGGAATGAAAAAGGTGTACAAATTACGAATGATTACGAACAATTTTTTTTAAATGCGTATATTTTTTTGCATCCACAAAAATCCACACTAGCAACGCCTCCGACTGCAAAGTTAATCGTGTCAAGCTGTATTATATTGTTAAATTATAACTAACTCACTAACCATCACGCCGTTTCTCCGCAGGGGTAGGCAGGGAGGACGGACCGCCAAACAACTCGATCTTGGCATACACTTCTTGCTTCAATCACATTTATACAACGTCTCATACATTTTCTTCTGTTATTCCGACTTCTGACATGGCCCGACTTGAGTATTTGATTCACTTGATTGTGCCATGTCTTCCTCGGATGTCCCAGGCTTCTTTTTCCATTCACATTCGCGTTATATTTTTTCCTTACACTCTTTCCTTCGTTCATTCGCTCTACTTGGATACCCGAGATATCTAAGCGTCCCTTTCTTAATCTTGCTCATTACGCTTACACCAGCCTTGCATTATTTACGAATCTCAACATTTTTCACGTGTTAAATTAAATGACAGATAAATTGGATTTTTTAAAATTTTTTATTAATTTTCTTGTTTCCAAATCCCACATTTTCATCGCATCATCCATTTAATACTGAATCCCCTGTAAATAGTGGATATTAAGTAAGTGAGTGAGTTCTGCTATCGATCGGATAGCTGTTACGGGCGATTATTCGCGTAATACATCCCCTGAAGTGGGGTAAAGATCCGGCCGGGTCCAGACGTGCTTCCGCACCAGAACCCGCCAATGTCCCGCGCCCAGCCCCGCTCTGTTACTGTAGACTTGGTGATGTACCCACGCGAGGAAAGAACTGAGTTACATCAATGGTTAGATTTACACCTAATAATTGAATGATGAAAATGAACATACACGAAGTGGTGATGGGATAATTCAACACACGCATGAAACGGCACACTTTTTAAAAGTAATATAAAGTCCTTAATAAAAAAAACAGCCCGTAAAACTAATCTAACCTAACCAAATTAAAAAAAAGGTTTACTTAATAATTAATTGTTTTGTGTTTAATTGGTGGAACTACACTTAATTTATTTATTATTTAATTTAATAATGTTATTATTAAATTCTGCAGTAATTTAGTTTTTGTTTTGTTATTGTGACAGCTGTTTTGGTGTTCAAGACCATTTTCAAACTGTTGTTAGGCCACGTTGAGACGACTTATTTATATGATCCTATTTACCCCTACTCAATTTATATCATCTAAGGCACTATCAATATACAGAACTTAATAATACTATCATAAAATTAAATTTACATTAAATAAAATAAAAAAAAGATTACTTGTGTTAGGTTAGTTTAGATTTTTGGGATAATTTTTTTGAAATTTTAATGATAATAATAATAATAATGGTGGGAGGGTAGAAGATGAGTAAGATGAAGAATGAGAAGCGCTACTGCCTTTTTACAACTTCTGTTTGACAATCGTCATTTAGCATAAGTATTATACAGGCAAGTGCCTCGTTTGGTAGCCGTGAGATGCTTCAGAAAAATGAAAGAAAATCATTCATCCGTTGACCCAGTTTGGATTGCATGGTTGTTCCACCGCTATTTAAATGGGACGTTCTTCTAAGAACTGGCATCGTTGATTCCTCTAGGACTGGTGTACAGCCGGGAGACATATTAAATGCGTGCCCAACATTCGTTCAAATTTTGATTATTGATGAGTTCAACAGTTAACTTTTAACATTGATCTCCTCATAACCCAGGTTCGCTCATTTAGCTTCCACACAACACCAGTGGTGTGTACAGAGTTTTTAATTAAGGTAAACAGTAGGAAAGATAGCGATTAAATTGATTTTAAGTTTTTTCCATGAATGGCTAAGTCGCTGGGTTTAGCCGATGTTGGTTATGAAATAAATCCTACCTAATTTGATCATCTTTATTAGTAAATTGTACCAATTAATAGAGGTACCAACAGATGGCACTGATTGCTACATTTGTGATTTATACCGAAAGGTCCGGCCGTTTTCGACACAAACACAAACGAGTCTTCTCTTCAACGCGCATTGAGAACACATGAACATTTTTTTTAGAATGCAGTTAACATTTAAACATGACTTCATTTTGCAAACTTAGTTCCTGCTTTTGACACGTTTAGTAGTGCGATCGGTGGGGCGCACGCGATGGTGCGATTCGTAGCAGAAACAATTTTATAAATGTTAATATTAATTATTTTTTTATGTGAGTACGGTAGCGTAGGCGATGCGTATATGTCTATATGGAATGCACACCTCTGCTGTCATAGCATTCATTGATGACAGAAGCCTCCAGATCACAAAAACGTTGGCTAAAAATCTTAGGATCTCGGGATTCAATTTGTTATCATTCGTTCTGTATCCTCTACAGTTGTGTAATGCGCGATTCCGCCCCAACAGTATAAATATGAATACTTTCGTGCAAACAGAGGCATCAGTCGGGCGCAATCAAAAGATTTGAGGTGATATTGGGGCGCACGTGACCGGGAATAGGTTGCGGATAAAATAGAGTGGCGGGCAACTGGCGGTAGGGGAACTCAAACAATTCAACTTTATTTCGTTCGTAATTATTATGGAAAATGTGTACGATTATCGTAATAATCAAGTTAATTTGATTAGTAATAATAAAAATAATAGTAATTTTTATTTATTTATTACTCAATCTGGGGAGGTTAGTGCAATCCCATATATCCCATAAATTAAAATAACATGGGTAATTTATAGTGTAATGTATTAGCGTCCATAGATGGCACTGTCCATCAGATGGTTTCTAGGGACTGATGGACAATGCCATCTTTGGACGCTAATACATTACACTATCCCCTAACTAAATTACAATAATGGGTAGAGTCTTCTCTAATTTATTCACAATTAAATTTCCCCAGGTCACAATTAAATTATTCAAAACTAAATTTCTCAAAAGACAAATTTTGTCTACTTTATATGGATAAAAATGGACATGTAAAGAGAACATAATAGACGTAAGAGAACTATTGCATTTGACATTGATGGAGTCAATACATTTGTCCATCGTGTTTTTATGATGGAATCTGAACTCTGGATGGATTCAATGATGGGGACATTTCCTAAGTTCTTTATCCTCTAACGAAATCATGTCAGCCGGGGCTACAAATCCAGGACCTCGCCTCCCCGTGAGCATGTTGGAAGCACTGCCAGTGTCTGGAAAAACGGAACATCGCGCGGTAGGCGTTGTTGTACTGTAAGGGAAGTCTTTCCATGTTAGCCTTCTTGAAGTTCGCCTAGAGCTCGCAAGTATAAATAATTGTACAAAACCCAAGAAATAGCGTCCTTTTCACGAGTGGACTGCAAAGCCGAAACCTTCTATTGAACATGTTTAACTTTACACTGAGTGCTCGTCTTTGTCTGTCAATATCATCGTCATCCAACAATTTACTATTAATGATGTGTCCTAGATATTTGTCTTCTACCACTTTCAGAAGTTCGCCTTTCAAGAAAGCTGGTGGAATGCATTTCGGATCCTGCCCATATCTGAGAATAAATAGCGCTGTTTTTTTCGGGTTAAACACGATGTTCATTTCGTGTGCGAACGTTTTACAGATATTTAGGAGAATACGATAATACTCACATTGTTCGCCACTGTCCTCCGATATGGCAGCCTACCTCAGCATTGTTGAATAATACAGTAGGAGTATGCTAAACTACTACTCTCTCTTAGTTAATAATACTTACTCGGTTTAAAAAAATATGTTTTTTCTTACAATTAACCTCACTGCCTTGATAATATTAATGATGTTAAAATTATATTCATATCATTGTTTATTCATTTACAAGAAAATCAAAAAATTAGTTTAAAATAATACATGTTTTTTCACTATTTTAATTTTTTTTTAAATGTTATTATTAAGTTCTGCATGTATTTTAGGTTTCAATTATTGTGACAGCTGTTTTGGCGTTAAAAACCATTTTAAAACTGTGGTTAGGCCACATTGCGGTGACTTACACGGTTTTATTAATTCCCACACAATTTTAATTTGGACTGTGTTTAAAATGATTTATTACCGATAAAATCGATTTCCTTTGAAAACAACCTTGATAAATAAATTTTCTCTATTCTGTGAGGTGAAAGCTGTTTCATTTGATTTAAATTGAAATATAAATTAAGTTCTAATAATTAAACACAATGATGTTCTTTCATATGTTAATACTCATTTAAAAGAGTTTATTTCCTACATTAGAGACGTCCTGTGATTTAAAAACATATTTCATTCACGTTTGTTTCATTCGTACATGTCACAAACGACATATAGGAGTGCATTCCATATGCAAATTACATTTGAATAATTACCTATATGACGCGTAAACCTTCCGAAAAAGGTTGATGTTCCATACAACTCTTTACAACAAAGTAAAACTGTAGAACACGGAGAGGCAATTAGATATGGGAGCGGGCGGCAAAATCGTATTTAATTTTAAAATCGATTTACATTTGTGATTATTTGGTTTATACAATATCTCCGCCAAAGAACAATATGCGTATTAATAAAATTACCTTAATATATTTATAATTGAGTAACAATCATCAGGCATTCTACTGAACTTCCGGATTCATATTTGAGTCGCTGCAACATCTTCAGAGTTTGTCTATTTCAATCAAGATAAATTATAATATTTGCGAGGAGACAAAGGACTCGCACGGGGCGTCTTTATCTCTGCATAAACGGAAGAGACAGGAAAGATAGAAGGAAAAGATATGCATAAACGTATACATAAGAGTAGTTAGCATACTTTTGATATCGGTTGAAAAATTAGCAGCAAATCCATAATCCATAACAATAAATCATGGCAATTATAGGTTTTCCACTGCTGATGTTAAATATTATGAGTAAAGTGTGACAATATACAGTTTTACATCAATTAGCTTAAACTCTGTCAGTCGGGGGAGGGGAGGGTGGAGGGGAACATAGGAGTGGGATAAAGGTAAAAAATACTAGAGTAGGTGGAAAGGTGGTTTAAGTTATATAGTTTGAGAGCGGTCGTGTTATGGATTTTAATTTAATATCACGTATGGTTGAGTTAAAAATGTCAATGTGGTAATAGTTTAAGTTGAAAGAGTATCTAGATCTGTATATGTGTATATATGTAGATATATATAGAAAGTATATATAAATATAGTATTATGATATAAATTACCTAACGGTAAATATTATATATATTTAAAAAGAAAAAAAAATGTAAATCAAATTTGATAATGTTATCATTAAGTTCTGGAAGTATTTTACTTTAAATATTTAGGAGTTCAATGCCATTTTAAAACTTTGGCTTTATTTATTTACTCCTACTTAATTAAAATTTTAATTGTACCTAAAATGATTTAAATTAGGTAGGGGTAAATAAGATCATATAAATAAGTCGTCTCAACGTGGCCTAACAACAGTTTGAAAATAGCCATGAACGCCAAAACAGTAATAAAAAGAAATTGAAATACTTGCAGAATTTAATAATAACATTATTAAATTCGATTTAAATTAATTAAAAAAAAATTAAATGTAGTTATAAGAATTAAGCAAAGAAGTAATTAATTATTATATAAAGCAATATGCAATAAATTTCATTGGAATAGTTCAATTATTGATACATAATTATGTTCTATGTTTATCATTTGTTTATACTTGACATTATTATTTTTTAGTATTTTATATGTCCCGATGAGGAAAGCTTCGCATTCGAAACACGTTGATATATATATATATATATATATATATAAAAGTGGTGATACCGAAGTAATTTTTAATTAATCTATTCAGTAATGTTACATACCTCCGTGTAAAAGCTGTATTTAGTTTTATATGGACAGTATAGTAACGGAAAAATGCATTGCAATCCGTGTGCCCACAAACACGTTCCACGAAATAAGAATCAGTCCCGTACTGTCCTAAATAATAAATAATGTAATAGCACATATTTAAAGAAAATCAAAGCCCATTTTTTTAAATTACGAATATGTGCAAATTTATGTGAAATACGACTTTGCAAATAATAACGAACGCGCATAGGTATATTTTTAAAATAAATTTTATTTATCGAGGTTTTTTAATGACTTCATTTGGTATTCAAACGTTGGCGATATTTATCGCACGGTGTTCGCATTTACATAATGTGAAAATTTGAGTAAAAATGGCATATTTCAGATTGTAGATTGTTCATTTCATTTCATATTTAACAGATATATATCTGTAATTTTTTTTATAGGAATGAGGACCTTACCTATGATTTATTACTATACATATGTGGAATCAATTCTTAACTCTGCCGTTATTTTAATACAGTTATTTAAAGTAAGTATTACACAAATGTTACAAACGCAACTACCCACATGCAAATTGTGGGATATCAGATGTAAAACTGTTAAAATAATGACGGTTTTAGTTGATTGTAATATAGGATAGATTCAAGGTTTAAAGTAGCAAGGATAAGCAAACTCTTACTGAATGTCATAAACGAACATGCTTCCCCGAAAATAGTTTTTCTTCTGGCGAACAAGAGAACAATCGAAAACAATCACTTTGTTCCATTTTTCAAAAACGCAGTGTTTGGTTTGGAAAGGTAAGGACTGGATAAATAGCAATTAAGGTAGGAACCAAACATATTATCATTTCAGAATCAAGCAGTAGGTATTCATCCTTATTAGGTAAGCTGATTAAATTAAATATCAACATGTTTCGAAAGCGAAGCTTTCCACATTAGGAATATACAGAATACAAAATACTGACGAGGAAAGCTTCGCTATCGAAACATGTTGATATGTAAATATTTATGAAGTGGTGATTACAAAGTAATTTTTAATTCATTTATTAATAATGACGCCACAAAGTGAATACCAATATTTTGAAGAAATTATAAATAACATTTACCTGTGCACTTCGGGATTTGAACCAGCGACCTCCGGATTCGTAGTCGTGAGCCTTACCCCTCGACCACGGAGGTCTTCAATAAATACCACAACTGTCCAATTGTAGTAAAAATGAAGGGAATTAATTGACGATTCTGGCCGAGAACAATCAGTGATGTTCCGCAAATTTCATTTCGTAAAAAAAATGTCATTATTCCATACAATTTCCGAAAAGAAGACAACAAAGAAAGAAAGAGTAGTTGAATAATTACTTTCGGAATAATCATATCGTTGAAAAATTAATAATAGTAAACACGTGGCGTTACTTTATATGAAATAGTAATATCTTTGTTTTATAATTTGAACTGCCAGAAGGTTTTACTTCTACCCAAGCTTCATCGGGGTTGTATAGTATTATTAAATAACGAGAAAAGACTTACACATAACTAAATAGAGGAAGTGGTAAGGTAGGAGTAGGAGTAGGAGTAGGAGTAGGAGTAGGAGTAGAAGTTGTAGTAGGGGAAGGAGTAAGGGTAGGTGAAATTGCAATCAAATTACGGGTCTCGATGTCCGCAACTCGATTGGCTAAATAAATAAATTGATCAGTAAGTTCCTTGGTCCCCTTTTTGCCAGATAAGACTCACACTGAACTTAATAGGGGTGGGGGTAGGAGTAGGAGTAGGGGTAGAAGTAGGAGTAGGGGTAGTTGTATGAGTAGGAGGGTGAGTAGAGTTTTTTTTCCTAATATTATTTTTTTTTTAATATTTCTAACACACTCCTTGCTTCATCCACATTCAAACACAAATCGCTTTTAATGCACAAACAAATTGCAAGACTGCAATAGGCAAAACCTAGTATTATTAAATAACTACATTTCCAGACATGGAAGCATACGACACTTGCTTATATTTTTATACTGTTTTTTTTTCTCACTCTGTTAAATAATAATGTGTCTACTAAATATAAATTTATGATTGGAAAATTATAAAGGTTTTTTTTATTCATAAATTCCAGTTAAAATGTAATTCCTCCACGAATTAAGACCTGAATTAGGGGGCTTGATTCTAGAAGTACTCGTGTTTAATTTGTGAATCGCCCAGGAATGAAAATTGCTGATCTATTGGCGAAAAAAACAGTGAAATAATATTTTTATTTGTACATTAGATATGCCACAATTTCATTAATCTGGAGCACTTGATATAGGTATTCTTAGGATTCAAATAAGGTAATCGGACAAAAAGCTTCAAACTTAAATATTAGGTATTTCGTTTTTTTTTTCTAAAGATAGTTTTCATAGTGAAAATAATTTTCAAAGATTAAATTTTTCAAAGCCCGCTAAAATAATTCAAATCTATGGCAAAAGAAAATCGAAAAATATTTTTTTTCATACGAATCCAAAATCACGCGACGGAAGATGTTCCAAATGCAACGGTACCAACATAACAAGGTGTTTTCATGAGATGATTTTTTATTCGCTTTTAAATAACGATTTATATATTCTTCGTAAAATTATATTTAATAAAAGTTATATATTCAGATTCGGCATTTGTTGATCCATACGAATATATATATTTTAAAGACTATATATTTTTCACTGGAGTTCCTTATTTGAAATAAATCGAAACACTTTTGAAAAGTGATGTGAAGTCATGAAAAATGATGAAAAAAAAATAGTTAACTAGGATAGGTTAGATTAGGTTTTTAGGACAGTTTATTTTTCATGCTTTTAATGAATTAATGTCATTTTTTAAAAGCGTGTCGATTTATTACTGTGCCGAATTGTCATAGAAGCCAAATAAGGGGGGTTTTAGAGTAGGTTTCAGATACCTAAATCAAATTACCAAAAACTGACATATATATTTCGAGGAGAGGAACGGCTGCGCGGCCTGTTTCATCCAAAACTTAATTGTGAATTTGAGGCCAAAAACTCTAATACTTGTTCTGATTTTATCATTTGTCTATACTTGTCATTATTATTTTTAGTATTCTATATATTCCTCGTGAAGAAAGCTCCGCTTCTGAAACATGTTGATATGTGTGTAACCTTAAGTGACCAGCTCAGGTATGGGGGCTCCATCGAAACCCGAGTAAAGTTAGCCTCTCAGAAGCTGGGCGTATTGTACAGAGCCCGCAGATACTTTAATAGTACACAACTGCTGACCCTGTACAAATCGCAAGTGCGCCCCATTGTAGAATTTGACAGCCACCTCTGGTCGGGCGTCCCAAAATATCTGAAAAAAAAAACCTTGACTCTGTGCAGAAACGGGCGGCCCGTTTGATAGATTCGCCTATCTTAACAAATGGGTTGCAATCTTTGGAGCACAGACGTCGGGTGGGAATGCTGTCCTTGTTCTACCGGTATTTTAATGGAAGATGCTCCGAGGAACTAGCGTCATTGATCCCTTCGGCACCAGTGCATAGTCGGAAAACACGCCAAACGCGCGCCCAACATTTTCACACGGTTGACATTTGTCACATGAGAACGGGTCGCTTCTACGACTCGTTCTTGTGTTCAACAGCTCGGCTGTGGAATGATCTGCCGGCCTCTGTGTTTCCTCCATCCTATAACATGGGTCTTTTCAAGACCCATGTTCACTCCTTCCTATCCTCTAAAAGACCCTCCACACAGCATCCCTAAAGATGATATAGGCCTTGAGGGAAATTATTTCCTCCTTGGTCTCCTGTGTGGAGTTAGTGTAAAAAAAAAATGTGTATATTAATAAAGTGGTAAATACAGAAGTAATTTTTAATTCATTCATTATGTATACGTTTCCCGCAAGTGTGACATATGATTTTTGAGGTCGGAGCAGAGCGTGCAACCTGCAACCGTATTTAGAAGGCAACACCTGCTGTGTCTTATTCGCGAAGACGTCTCAAACCACTGAACATTTCACTTCTAGCTTCATATCGTAAGTGGAATGAGCCATTAGCAAATGCTTCTCGCGGCAGGTAATTTCACGTGTATTATATATGTAAATATGTAGGTATTCCAGGTACTCTGAAGAGGGTAGAGGATGGATCCTCTCCCCACCGCTTCTGGGCCACAAATGAAATTTCAGGTAGTATTTATTTAAATGAAAATTATGCGAGAATTCATAATTATGTGTAATTAACGGAGACGGATGGAGTTGGGTACAATTGTGACGGTGAAATTATGTTAAATAATACTTTTAATTTTTAATATTTAAAAAAATAAAAATTATGTGAATAATTGCCTAACAGCTCCCTTTTAACGGGAGCCGTTGAGACTATGGCATCTCCAATTGGGGTATGTTGTAAAGCAAAAGCGTATTAGAAGCGAAAGGAAGTTGGAAAGTACCCGGCCATTCAGACCAAACGTGTCTATTTTGAATGGTGGTATTTCACCAGTGTGATACTGAGAGTCTATACCATTCAATAATGTGTGGTAGATCCTAATTAATACTCTATATTAATTTGATAGTTAAAAAAGCTATTTTCATAAGGTTCAATTAGCCAACATTAACACTTACGACTAGATGAGTGAATGTGAATTTTCATAAGGTTCAATTAACCACCATTAGCACTTACGACTAGATGAGTGCGTGTGAATTTTCATAAGGTTAAATTAACCAACATTAGCACTCACGACTAGATGAGTGCATGTGAATTTTCAAAAGGGTCAATTAACCAACATTAGCACTTACGACTAGATGAGTGCATGTGAATTTTCATAAGGTTCAATTAACCAACATTAGCACTTACGACTAGATGAGTGCATGTGAATTTTTATAAGGTTAAATTAACCAACATTAGCACTCACGACTAGATGAGTGCATGTAAATTTTCAAAAGGGTCAATTAACCAACATTAGCACTTACGACTAGATGAGTGCATGTAAATTTTCAAAAGGGTCAATTAACCAACATTAGCACTTACGACTAGATGAGTGCATGTGAATTTTCATAAGGTTCAATTAACCAACATTAGCACTTACGACTAGATGAGTGCATGTGAATTTTCATAAGGTTCAATTAACCAACATTAGCACTTACGACTAGATGAGTGCATGTGAATTTTCATAAGGTTCAATTAACCAACATTAGCATTTACGACTAGATGAGGGCATTAAAATTAGAAAAAAAATCATTTTATTTCTGTGCTGCATCGGATTGAACCAGATTCGCAATCAAATATGTATATTATGAATGCCGAACATTAAAAAAAATAATATTTATTAAAAATTATGATTTAATTTTTGTTTTTGTCTATTCTTGCGTAATTATTTTTCTACGGTTATTATTTATCTATTCTTGTCATTATTACTCAATATACTGTCTATCCTGATTCGCTTCCGAAACACATCGATAATTCAACGAACTTAACATTATGTCAATAAAACATTCATACTCTATAGCAATACTACTTAGTGAGATTTACCGTTTCTAATCAAACGTATTAGAAATTTTAGATCTCAGAGTCAAAAAACATATACAACAAGTAACCAGAACATAACATTAGACAACATTTGAACAAAAAAACTTTTTATACTATGGTACTAAACTCTACAACAAAATCCCACTATCCTTTAAAAATCGCAACAACCATGATAAATTTAAAAATCAAATAAAATACTGGATACGTTATATAGGGAGATCTGAAATAGAAAATATATTAACATCAAATAAAGAGTAACCACTCAACCGCACTTAAAACACCCGACCTTACAATTTCTTTTATTTTTTTCATCAAGCACATCAATTAAATTTAATGTAATTTAATATTTTAGATTAAAAAAAGATTATTTAAAAACTCGTAACTAAACAAGTTTCGAAGCTATTGAGGTACAGATACTTTCTTTACCACGTTTTCCACTATTCTTCCCTGGATTATCAGTTGGGTAAAACATAGTGAAACCTAAAATCGTATATAATGATATTATATTTTAGTATATTTTTCAATCATTATCGCCCTTCGGTTTTTACATACGACTAGTATAACGTAAAGTATATTGCAAACACTGTAATGTGAAATATATGTAAGCAATAAAGAGTCCTTATGAGGGAGTATAATAACAAAGATAATTTTCAAGAATATCTGTAACTAACAAAGAAAGAATAAGCGTCTATTGAAGGTATATAAAAATTCGGACTGCTGAAAGAAAAAATAAAGGAAATTTTTAATTAAAAAAAAATTAAAAACAAACGATATTTTATGTATATGGACAGGTACGGAGCGCCAACTTAACTCCTTCCTCCTACTAATAAACTCCTTCCATAAGCAAATTAAATTCACCACGGAAATAGGAATCAACACCACTTATAATTTTTTAGACCTCACGTTATCAGTTATAAACAATAAAATAGATTTTAAAATTTACCGTAAACCCACTTATACAGACAAAACCATACAGAACACCTAAAATCATCCAACCTCCCACAAACATTCTGCTTTCCACTCGATGATTCACCGGTTGGTTACGGTCCCGTTATCAAATGCTAATTTTTCAGTAGAACTATCTATAATTAAACAAATCGCAATAAATAACGGTTATCATGAAAACTTAGTCATTAACAAACTAAATAAAAAACTAAAAAAAATGTCGTCAAATAAGTTTTTATTCAACAGTACCCCTCCTAATAATAATATAATAATAATCAACCGTACCAATGGCGTAGAATCTTATATATCAATAACCTTTCTCAACAAAGCATTAAAAACCTTCCGACAGAAATTAAACCAGCATTTTACAGACAGTAATTTAGGTATATTTTTAATCAATGGTAAAGATAAAGAAGACAGTTAAGGCCACTCGGTCATTTATTCACTTCAATGTAATGATTGCCTGGCGTTCTATGTAGGCAAAACGTAGCGTAATGTTAATATCCGTGTAAAAGAACATTTAAGATGTCTGAATAATAATGGGTTCTCCGAATTTGCTAACCAACTCTTAGAAACAGACCACACATTCAATAAAAATACAGGCACTAGTTTACTGCATAACAATGGAACCGGCATTCGACTAGATAACTTAGAAGCATTAGAAACAAGGAAAGCCAAAATCACTAATAGTAGACTCATAAATAATTAAATAAATTTAAATAAAAGTCCAATCCTTAAATTATTCCCAATAAACAAAGTACACACCCTTCCCGGTCAGGTACCTGCTGATCTCCCACCCTTGGCCCTTCACTCGCCTGTTTGTATCAATCTATAACACATGTGCATCTTAGTTCATAGTTTAGTTGTATACTGCCCTGAAGAAGCTACGGTGGTAGCGAAACCCGGTCGGCTAAAGTATAAATAAAAGTGATGTAAACAAAGTTATTGTTTTATTAAAAAAAAAAAACAAATGAAGTTAATACTATTTCAAATTGATGGTTTATAATATGTCTATATACCATAAATATATTTAATTACAATAGGTAAAGACATATGTATAATATTTTATAGTATGGTAAGTAACAAATTTACAGAAGAACATCCGCAGTGAGAATATTAGAGTAGATAAATGAGTTTGTGAGTACGTGTTTGTTTTGTAACAGCGATGCGTTCTATATATCTGTGATGTGCGCATATGTATTACCAACATTTTGAATTCTATGCGACGGAGTGTTGAATTGTGCGGCCGTTGCAGTATTGTTGCAATAGAACGGTAATGATAATCTGTGAATGTTTATTAGCTGAAGTAAATCAGGCTGTCAATAAAATTGATAATAAGGAATGAAAACGATGAAAACGACACGATTAAAAATAAAATCCTTCCCGTATTCTGTTTTTCAATTCTAACGAATCAACGTTTAGCTACAGAGGAAAATAACGAACATATTATAGAAATACAGTTGAATTAATTTATGTATATATAAATTTAGGGCGGTGTTTGTTTGTTTTGTATACAAATCTACAGTTTTATTCCGAGCTTGATTAAATTTTGTGCACTTGACCTTCAAAACAAGAGAAAAGTCATTCTTTTCCCACCCCCTGAGGCATAATTTTGGTACTTTTTGATTCAATTTTGCACACTTCATGTTCAAAATAAGAGGAAAATTACTAGGTTGGGGTTGAGGTAATACATCACAATCTCAAAACTATACTCCAAACCATTCACAACCCCTGGCAATGCCGGGTACCCCATATTATATATATTATCAATAGTTAAATATTTTGACTTTAATCACGTAGTGATGAAAATTTATAATTTTTTTGTTTTTACTACCCGGCTTAGACTAAAATTCAAACTTTTTTATAGTAAAACTAGTGTTTTAAAGATCCTTAGCTCATGATAGAAGTAATGCTAAACGCTGACAATAATTGCAGTGATTTAAAACTTTTTAACAGAAAAGGTTGCGTAGTTTCTGAAGAAGAGAGTTTTTAGTGAATACGATAGACTTTGTCGACGTTTTGAGATGATGATTTTGTAATCCTATCGAATTTCTATTTTATTCAGGCATTGTCACGCCGTAAAAAGACGATTACAGTTCTAAAATTATCCTCGAAAAGAAAAAGAAGGTACCTGGATAAGTAAGCACTTGGAAAAGTAAAACTCCGAGAAAAGCTGAGGTCATATCGCAGCTTGGGAAATCTGCGGGAAATGGACAAACTTAGAGGACCGGCCTACAAGCCTTACAGGACCTTGCTAGGGTGGCTATAGCTCGTAGGGGTCCAACCATCTAAATAATATTTTATAGCCAGAATCCTCAAGTTTCTGTAGTTAATGGAGGGCGGGACGGATATCTCCCATCTCGGAGGAGACAGGGAACGCTTCCGTTTGTATTTTTAAAGATCAGCAATCAGGATAAGAATATTTCACTTAATTTATTTCCTCGCAGGAGGTTTAGTCGATGCCGAAGCCGGGGGCGGAATTCTACATAGATTTGAATGAATAAATGCCGGGAAATTTCAGACGTTAATGCTTCATGGCGTTCAGATTCGATTTTCCGGTAGATATTCCATTGGTTTATTCTGTTGTAAAATATATATATTATATTAGATATTTCCCCTGATGCTTGAGCAGTTCGATCTTGCAGAAAGACATTCAATGTAACTCTAATACCGCGAACAAGGATATAATATATATGACGGAAGTATATTTTTCGTGTATTTCAAAAAGGGTTTTATTTATTTTGCTTTGAAGAGTTTTATTCACGATGTACATTTCTTACTTGATTTTATTTATTTGCTTCCGGTTTCGACACATCCGTGTCATTCACTACCATTCTTAAAACTAACTTAAACAAGTATAGAAATAATTAGATATTATTTGTTGAAGGTAGAGTGAGCGGTGATTTGGATTGGGAAGGGGAAGGGGGAAAGGTTAGAAGAGTCAAATTAACAAGAAAAAATGGTCTACAAAGGTGATTTACGGGGTGTTCTTATTTTGTTCTACCGGAATTTTAATGGAAGATGCTCTGAGGAATTGGCGTAATTGATCCCTTCGGCACCTGTGCTTATTCGGGAAACACGCCAAACGCGCGCCTAACATTTTCAAATGGTTGACATTTGTCACATGAGAACGGGTCGCTTCTATGACTCGTTCCGTGTTTAACAGCTCGGCTGTGGAATGATCTGCCGGCCTCTGTGTTTTATACCTATACAACATGGGTCTCTTCAAGACCCGAGTTCTCTCCTTCCTATCCTATAAAATACACTCCACGCAGCATCCCCAAAGATGATATAGGCCTTGAGGGAAATTATTTCCCTCAGAGCTTCCTATATGGAGTAACTGCAAAAAACATTTGTTACTTAATTTTATTTATTTGCTACCGGTTCTCTTTAAAAAAAAATGTCTATAGATTGTAATATATTGAATGTTCAGGAGATACAAAAAAATTGCTATTATTTTGTATACTAAACTAAGTTTTGTGTCACTTTTTGTCTATTTCCAAAGTTTCTAAAGCGCACAATTTAAAATATGTATTAATATTGGAATGTTTAAACGTAGTTTTTTTCTTCATCGAAGCTATGGCCTGTCTCTAATAAATGATTAGCAAAGGCGGAATAGTCATTATTTCGTAAACAGACTACATGTTCTCTGATTCTAGTAATCATTCCTACATACTGTGCGTCACATTCGTTACATTCTAAAGTGTATATTTCGTTTATGGAGTATTAAATTTCTGTCTCTACGGAAAACAAAAAAACTTTATTTTATTTTATTTTAACTGGACACGCTGAATATAATTCAATGTTAGACGCATAGAAAGTGAAACAAATTTATTTTTACCATTCATAAATTCAACTTTGGTAAACTTGCCCTCCGCCTGTTAATCTGAACATGTTATAAGAATATGAGGATGAACGACAGGATGAAAAAAAAGTTTTACCCCATATACTATGAAAAAATAATGAAATTTAAAAATAGTGTTAAAATAAACATGATGGACTTAAATTTAATTAAAAAACTACCAATTTACGAAAAAAACCTTTATTTCGATTTTATTTTATGTAAACATATTTACATAAAATAAAACACACAATGACAATTTAAAAAAAAAACATAATCCGCAAATAATTTTTAGAGTTGCCTCTAAAATCATGAAAAAATGGTTTCTTTTATGGCCTATATTTCATAATTTAAAATAAAAATAAATAAAATACTTCTAATCCGTACTAGATATTTACAATACAATTCATTAAAAAAAAATCATTTAGTTTAGGTAATTATTTTGGCTTTAAAACCAAAATTAAGTTTTCTATGAAACAGGGCGCGCAACCGTTCCTCTTAACACCAAACATGAACAAATCTGCAATAATGGTAAACTCATTAAGCATGTTATGTTTAGTACATAAATCGCCAGAGATGCCGATGGGATTGTTTTAAGTTGCAGCGGCATCATTCCTCAAGATGGAATACCGAATTTCCGACTTTCGGCAGTTTCATGTAAATTACTTATAAGTCTGCCTCCATGTGCAGTCCTCAACTCTAGTTATAAAGGAAGGAAAGCGAAACAGTAATTTCGTCTCTTCGGCGGAAAGCAATTTTGCTGAAAAGCACATTGACTCGACAACTTCTGACCCTACACATATGGCCAGTGTGTCCCAATGCTAGGTTTTTGAATCCACCTTTATTCTGAATCCTTATATTGGACAAAAAAAAATTGGCGTAATTCATTCTCTGGAAGTTGATGCCAGTGCGGAAAAATATTGTATATTGTGTACCAGTATCATGTAAATGCAATGGATTGTACTCCGATGAACCAGATTCATCGCTTCAATTCCCAATTGGGTATGCAATAGTAACTGTATATCAGGCCCAGGTGTACAAGAAATTTTGATTCGTTCTCGACTGATTTATGTATACCGGAATAATACGGGATATTATACATTTTAAATTTACACACATTTTTATTTTTTTAATAAAGAAAGACAAATATTTCCTGGTAACGAATAACCTGCTAGTATTAGAAAATCTCCTACTACCATCACAATAAGCGGAAGATGTTGCTTGTGTCGTAAGGGAGCCAGCCGAGGAATTGAACTCACGACGCCTGGGTGAGATACAAATGCGATGCCAACTCAGCCACTGATCGGTCATAGAACCGGAAATAGATCATATTATCCAACGAAGACATAAGTACAAAATTCGTTTAAAAAAATATTATTTCATAAAGCCAGAGAGCTGATTAATTATTATTTTCAGGATAAAAAGTTGAATTATGGAAAAATAGTATTGTATGAAAAAAAAAAGAATTTCGATGAGAGTTATTTATCTTTTTTACTTATACCATCATGTGACCCCCACACTGCATTTTACCCCCGGACATAAGGTATATGTAGAGTATTGACCGGTGGCGTGCATTGCTATATGACCAGAGGTAGGCTGTGTACAGTTTTTTAACGAATTTTTCTCTTCAATCCATATCATTTTTCAAAACTTAGATCAAATTATTTAATTTACACAACAATATATACATAATTTAAATCATATGGTCTATAAGATAGTAGTAGGAAATACCTAGAAAACCCAATCAATTGATAAAACGATAGAAATATGAATATTTTAGTAATTCGTTCATAAATTTTATTTCGTGATAATTGGCGATAATTTTCTTCAGCCAAATATTTGGTAATTTTTATTTTCCTCTACAGATGGCGGCACCGCAAAAAGCATATTTTCATGTTAGTCTTTAACCTAGCGGTAGTGTTACAAACGAAAACATGGTAAAACCTTAAGAGGGATAATAATTACTAGCAGTGGAGCCTTACTATTTCACAGTTTTTAGTGGACGCGATATGCGGAGGTGTGATTTTGCGTAATGCCTCCACACAAAAGAACTACATTGAGGAAGTCAAGTGTATTGCCATAAGTTAGGGTCTAACTAAAGAGTTCAATTTCATCGAAGAGAAACAATTTATCAGTTCAGAATAATTGTGACATAAAAAAAAAATTCTCAAATTTATGTAAAAAAAAAAATTTTGGTCAGAAATTGTTGCCAGTTTTTTTTCTATTATACTTATTTATTGATACGTTTTTCTTAGCATAGGTACAGCTTTTCAACCCATAAAGGCGTTGATAATCACCTTCATCATGAAAAACCGAACGTCTTATAATTAGCAGGAGGTAATCCCGGTTAAGGGTTTAAGACAGAGGGTGATATTCATCGAATCTAGGTCTTGAAGAGACTTATTTTGTACGAGGAAGGAAACACAACCGTGCTGTGGAGTATTAGTATTAGAACGATTTGTATAAACGGACAGTTTTCATGCTGTACATATCAACTGCTACCCAATATTGGGTACGCATTTGGCTTCTCCTGACTATGCACCGGTACCGAAAGGACTCGTGTTCTAACTGCCCGGTCATAGTAATTAATGTTCAGGAATTTAAAAAATTATTATTTCTCGAAACACAAACAATATATATTTACATATAAATCATCAAACAACAACAAAAAAACACGTACAATCAGCGTGTAAATATCGCAAATTAATGTGTTTAATAACACGTTTGGTTTAAGCAAAAAACATGATAAATGAACAGCTACAAACAACATATACAACAGAGAGGAGTGCAAGGAGAATATATGACGCGAATGTGAATGGAAGAAGAAGTTGGGGACGTCCGAGAAAGACATGGCACAATCAAATGAATCAAATACTTGAGTCGGGCAATGTCAGAAGTCAGAATAATGGAAGAGAATGTATGAGACGTTGTATGAAAGTGAATGAAGCAAGAAGTGTATGCCAAGATCGAGTTGTTTGGCGGTCCGTCCTCTCTGCCTACCCCTGCGGAGAAACGGCGTGATGGTTAGTTAGTTACAAACAACACTGTATTTACCCAATTGAAACTCAATATGTTTAAAACATATAGGCTGATCTTAAGATCATAGTAGAAGTGGCGTGTATTGTTCTATGACCATGTAGTTTTTCATGTTCGGGTATGAATTATTGTGCATTGAATATTTGATAAAGGACATTTTATTATCATTTTTTGCTATTTGTTATGACCAAACTGAATAAATGACAAGTTCCAAGTTCCAACCAAATTTATGGGAAAAATACATTTGATCAGAAATTTGTCGTACTTTAAAAACTTTCTACAATTTTTCTTAGGGTAGGAATAGCTATTCAGCTTTTATAGGCTAGTTCCGGTTGTAAACAATATTCTTCTCTCATTAAATAAGTCACCCCTCCGCTTGGCTTAATGCAGCTCATCATTAAATAAGTCACCCCTCAACTTGGCTTAAAGCAGCTCACCATTAAATAATACACTTTTAAATTTCGTCACAATTTTCATCATGAATAACAAAAAAAGAACAAACAATTTATCCTGAAAACTAATGGCCCCAAACGTACTTACAAAATTAGATGTGATTATTAATCCCATACGAAGTTTTGTAAACATGGTAAAAAGTGGAGCACGACACCTGATGTGGGAGACTTCAGGGTCCGCTGGACCCCTAATAATTTTATTTTTTGCCGCTGACCGTCGCCGTGACAAACCCTTGGACACTAATTACGCTGGCGGCATGTGACGTAACCCGTTTCGCCTGTTTTTTGTCCCTCGCTAACTGTGAACTATTTTTGTCTTGATAACATTTCAGCTTTACCAAAAGCATCTCAAGTATGCATTCTGATGAGGTTAATTAGTCTTTGTGGAAATAATATCATTCAAGTTACAGTTAAGTTAACGATAACGATATCTCGCAATGGCGCCCGGTGCAATAAGTAACAATTGAGCCACCTCCCATTTAAAAAAAACAGGCTTTCAATGTCTACATGTTACATATGTTTTAGTTTTTATTTTATATAGACATAAATATATATATATATATATATATATATATATATATATATATATATATATATATATATATATGTAGAATAATTTTCTCGGTTTACCCGCGTAATGTAGTCCTTAGAAGGACTTTTTAACTCCTGACGTTTCGGACAAATCACATTGTCCATCTTCAGAGGCCTTATGTCTTGAGTTTTGTTTTGAACAGATCGCTTGAGCGTGTCCGTTCAATCCAAAAGTCAAAACCTAAATGGTTGCAAATCATTTTAATTGTCTAGGACGCAGAACGCGTGTAGATAAAGGGGTGGGGGTAGGGGTGGGGCATTTAATAGGCTGTTTACGCATAGTAACCACGACAATAGCCAGCCTTTTCAATGAAACAAGACGAATTTACCGCGAAGCCATCGAAATTCATAAACATAAAAACAATATGAATACTAGAAATGACTCAATTAGAATTCCCGACACTTGGAAAGTCATAATCGATCAAAATTCCCCGATAACATCAGAAACACTCAATATGTTTACTCAATACTCAATAACATGGTAACAATGGTTACTCAATAACATAGAAATGACTCAATTAGAATTCCCGACACTTGGAAAGTCATAATCGATCAAAATTCCCCGATAACATCACTTCCAAAATTATTAGAATTACCCTCAACTTCCTTAAATAAAAATAACCCGGTTACTATGCGTAAACAGCCTATTAAATGCCCCACCCCTTTTATCTACACGCGTTCTGCGTCCTAGACAATTAAAATGATTTGCAACCACTTAGGTTTTGACTTTTGGATTGAACGGACACGCTCAAGCGATCAGTTCAAAACAAAACTCAAGACATAAGGCCTCTGAAGATGGACAATGTGATTTGTCCGAAACGTCAGGAGTTAAAAAGTCCTTCTAAGGACTACATTACGCGGGTAAACCGAGAAAATTATTCTACATCTTACACCTGTGAAAATCTCAACCATAACATATATATATATATATATATATATATATATATATATATATATATATATTTTAACCTTACCTGTAAATATTGAGTTTGAATAACAAGCTCCCGTTAGACAAACTAGAAAAAAGTAGTTTATCGAGACATTGCACTGTATTTTTTCTTTTGCAAAATGTAAATAGGGGCGGGCCATGTCAGAAGTTGGAATAACAGCAGAGAATGTATGAGGCGTTGTATGAATGTGAATGAAACAAGAAGTGTATGCCAAGATCGAGTTGTTTGGCGGTCCGTCCTCTCTGCCTACCCCTGCGGGGAAACGGTTTGATGATTAGTTAGTTAGTTAGTTAAATAAAAAAAATTAAAAGAAGAAGAAAGAAGAACACGATAAAAAATAGTGCATTGGATGGGAATCGAACCCGGGCCGCCCGCGCGGCATGCTAGTATTCTACCACTGAACCACAGTTGCTACGCTACGCAGTGTCATGATTATGCAATAAAAATATTTTTTTCAAAAAATTGTCGAGGATAAGTTGATTCATCAAACCAAAGAATACTAAAAATCGATAATGAAGTAAAACAATTTGATATAATTAAAATGACATACTTAAATATAAATGCTGTTTTTGAAACACGTTGATATTTATGTATTGAAAAAGTAGTGTAATCAAAGTTATTCTTATTAATTTAATTATACATTTACTGTAGAAAAAAAAATGTTTTTTTGGTAATTAATAAATAAATGTTTCAAAACCAATGGTTTCTTATTAGGATACAATGTATTAAAACAGCATAAATTGTATCCTGAAGAAGAAACAATTAGTTTTGAAATATGCACATTTTCAGTCACCGCGTGGGAAGCCTATGGTGCAGACTACGCCAATCCAAGAATATCATCATTAGAATACCTCAGTATGTTTACATTATCAAAACAATATAACAAATTTAAATAAATTAATTAAGAAAACATGACCAGTTAAATACGGGGAAAACGCATTACAAATGTAAAAACCTCACAGAATAGATAATTTAAATTATTTGCTAACCAAATCGGTTTTACCAATAAGAAATCATTATTTTTTAAAATCCGTCCAAATTAGAATTGGGTGGGAGTAAATAAAATCATATAAATAAGTCGTCACAATGTGGATTAATCGCAGATTGAAAATGGCCTTGAACGCCGAAACAGCTGTCACAACAATAAAAACTAAAAATACTTGCAAAACTTAATAATAACATAATAAAAAATTAATCTATCATATTTTTGGAATCGTCATCGATTATTTCAGTATTTGTATGTTCGAATAAGTCAAATTTGAAGGGATTACATTATAAAATTTTGCTAACGTCGATTGTTTACAAGCATAATATTTGATAAGTAGATATCCAAACTAAACTATAATTCGAAGGAACAATTATATGCTTTACTAAACATTTATTTCTTGAATGTTCTCTGACACCAATTTAATTTAGCCTGAAATATCAAACTTAATCTAGTGGTAAACTATTTGAAGATGATTTTGAAATTAATGTCAAAGTTTGGGTTGTTCGATACGTTCATTCTCTTAAAATTATTCACCGGATTAATTTCATCCTGCGCAAAGCAATATTATTTGCAAATTAACAATAATTTACTTAATCTATTTTCATGAGAAAATGATTATTGACAGATGATAGAATTCTAGAAATGCTAAAATATGATATTCTTATGATTATTTCTAATTTTGAAACTGTTAATTCATCGTGGAATTCCATTTCAAAATGATTTTTTTTAATTAAAAAACCTTTGTAACTTTTTTCCTCATATTTATTTTCCACTTGACCGGTTTTATCCTATCACGGGCATCGTCAGGAGTGAGTCCCCTTGCTTTCTAATATTGTTTTTATTTATGACTATTATGTTTTTAAAAACTATTCTCGGGTTGGTTTATTACCTTCTGAAAGACGGATTACATTGTGTTTGTTTACTGAATCTATACTAACTACATACATTTTATTAGGTCTTTAAAATATTTTTTTTATTATGTTATAATGGTACACGTCAGGGTAATATCCTTCTTAGAGTTCGCCCTGGATGTCTGCGACAAATTTCCCAGTTACATTTTACACTAGTATTATTATTTAAATTTATGTTTTTTAATTAAAAAAAATCATTTTAATATTCTTACGACATATGCATATTGTGTCCATTCATAAAAGCAGAAGTCAACTGAAATCAAACAAAATATTAAAAATTCTCATGTAGTCTTGTCAGAGGCAAGGCACATGACGTGCACCGGAAACCATAGTGGCGTGTGAGACAACCAGTTTTTCACAGGGTGTAAGAATTTTTTACTCAGCTAATATTACAATTTAAAAAATTAACATATTTATATTGAATTTCAAATTTTATGAGAAATATAACCCCAGACGGAGAGCACCTAAATATAGCAAATATTAAAGTTTTTTATGATAATAAATGTTCAATTTTGATGATTGCCGTTTAGTGACTAAAATCACCACAAGGGCGCTTTACATCTTGTTATAGTTTGTAGCCCTCTTTAAATAACTAACTAACTAACTAACCATCACGCCTTTTCTCTGCAGGGGTAGGCAGAGAGGACGGACCGCCAAACAACTCGATCTTGGCATACACTTCTTGCTTCATTCGCATTCATACATCGTTTCATATATTCTCTTCTATTATTCCGACTTCTGACATGGCCCGACTCAAGTATTTGGTTCACTTGATCGTGCCATGTCTTCCTCGAACGTCCCCGGCTTCTTCTTCCATTCACATTCGCGTCATACATTCTTCTTACACTCCTTTCTTCGTTCATTCGCTCCACATGCCCAAACCATCTAAGCGTCCCTTTCTTCATCTTACTCATTACGCTTACATCAGCCTTGCATTCTTTACGAATTTCAATATTTTTCACACGATCATACATGGTTTTACCACATATTCGTCTCAGAGATCTCATTTCTACGGAATTCAGTTTACTTTCATCCTTCTTCTGCCAATTCCATGCCTCACTGCCATACATCAGGGTTGGTATCAGCACTCCATTGTGGACTGCTAGCTTCGCTTCTTTGGACGACTTTTTGTTAGCGCCAACCGCGTTCAGTCCTCCGTTAATGGAGTTTCCTGCATTCACCCTTCTTTCAATATCCCTATCAGTATTTCCATCTCTCGTAAACATACTTCCCAAATATACAAACTCATCGACCTGCTCCAAGTATTCGTCATTCACAACTATATTGCACACTGTTTTCGCACTCTCTCTTTCAAACACCATGACTTTAGACTTACTTACATTCATCATTAGCTCGTTCTTCTTGCATACTTCATTCATCCTAGATACAAGGGACTGTAAATCTTCCATACTGTTAGCAATCAGTACCGCATCATCCGCATACAATAGGCAACATACTTTCAGATTACTCATTTTCGCGCCCAAGCCCACCTCTTTCAATTCTTGTATACAATTATCCATGTATAGATTGAATAACCAAGGTGACATTACGCAGCCTTGCTTAACACCTTTTGTGATGTCAGACCACTCCGTAAAATCACTGTTTACCCTAACACATGCAACGCTTTCCCCGTACAGAGACGCGATTGCCTGTATGATAGATATGTATATATTTAAATAGATATTTATTTATTAATTGATAAACTAAAGTTCTTAAAAACTTAAGACAAGATTTTTGTGCATAGCGCAAAGGGTAACAATTATTTTTATAAACAATAATTATTAGCCTGAAACACTCATCCAAATTGAAAAAACCTTTCCGAGCAAAGATAAATGTCGCCGACAGGACTCGAACCTGCACCCTTCTGATGTCCGGTATTTATTTATTTATTTATATATGTATATATACTTTTCTTAAAGGTTTCGAAATTGCTTTCAACCTCAAATTACTTCAATCCAAATGGAAGGCCCAGTACATTGAAAGCTGTTGGCAGCATTCGTACGAGAGGGTTCAACCAGTCTGTTGGACACATCGGACAGTTGTTGCCATTGCTTGGTGGATCAGTGAGAGTTACTATTACACTCGCTCCGCTGTTAGCTTGACGGCTACCGATGTGTCCAAATCGCTGCAAAGGTAAATTGAGCCCGTTGTATAAAAGCAGGTATCGGTTTTTCTAGAGGATATGGATAAAAGTTCTATAGATTTGTCCAAACGATAGTTTTTAAGCGGTTAATAAAAATGACCGAATATAATATATAATTGTTAGAGTAGGAATTGACTTCATATACTATATATTACCCTTTTGTCTGCATAATAATTTATTCGCTAGTCGCGAACTGCCTCGTGCTTCGGCCACGTGCCTTATGGACGAAGCTATTGGCGCATCCACGTGTAGAATTTGAAACATCCAATTGACATCATATTATGTCGACACCTTGATATTGCTTTCTGCAGGATTGCACCCTGTATACACAAACACAAACCAGGGTATCATTCCACTCCTAGTACCTTCGCCCCCACCTCCCAACCCACCGCCGGTTCCACCCCTCTGTCCATTATAAATTCCATCCCCAACCACTCTAGTTTCGAGTCAGTTTTTGAATACGTTATCTCTTTGTTGTATGCAGCGCGGGAGGCTGTTTTTGACTGTTTTGCGGAATATTTTTCCGGCAATTCCGAGAAAATTTTCACCCTCGGTAGATAGATAATAAAGCAAGGAATGCGGTATTACATAGTTGCCGCAGATACAGAGGCGTCAGTGCATTCCACCGGATAACCTAGTTTTGTATATTTCGCGCTTAATTTGTTAAAATGAATGCCACGAACAACTTCGCAAAGGCCACACATTCGTTTCTATTATTATTCTTCTATGGTTATTAGTTAAGTCATTCATGACATTTCGTTTCTAATTCTGAGTTGTAAAAATGAGATATTAAAGTGACTGTCTTTATGGATAATATTTTCGTGGAATGTTGTTGGCGTTGTGATATTTAAATGTGATTACTTTTCGTGCGTGATAACGTAGTGTTGTATTCGCAGTACCCTCGCAGAGCTTACATTTTATAGTTAATTATTCATTTTTTGAGGGAAATTATTTCCCTCAGGGCTTCCTGCGTGGAGTTACTACAAAAAAGTACTCTCTCTTTCAAACATTACTTTCACGTCATATATTCTCCCTGCACTCTTCATACTTTTCTTCGTTCATTCGCTCTTCCAAACCTGACATTATTACATAAATCAGAATCAGAACTACGTAAAGAAATCCCGCAGAGGCATTTATATTGAAACGAGGACCTATCAAACACATATTCAAAATCTCTTATAATTTTTTCTACGTATATTATATTACAATACTATGTCAATACTATCTTTTTCCCTTCTATTTTTGTATAAGGGCACTTAATATGAACTAAACTTGTCAATTTGACCGTCCTAAAACAGGATTAGTTGCTAGTTGGGCAGTCAAAGCTTTCTTAAATGTTGATGTTAAATAATGTGTGTTTCAAATAAAATAAATATTATTATTATTATTATTAATTAATCCGTTAAATGGTTTGGAATTTAGCGAATATCTAACTAACCCACTAAGCACACTAGTCAATTCAATTGAATAAATAGATAAGATGTTTTTTTCATTGGATGATCCGTTGGAGTCATATTTCTCATTGACAGATTTCTGTGTAACGATTTCTTTGTAGGCATGTTTTCTAAAAAGGATACCCCAGGAGATATGGGACTATTAAATTAATCAAATAATAGAGTCGGTTTTTACCAAGAGTCAGCATTACAGCAGACTATGGTATGGGGCAATGCATGAATGAAAATGAACCAACATATGTCTTAATCTACCCATGCGTAGAAGTAAGGCGATGGTTCGATATTTGGTTTGTAAAATAATTCAAAATTCAACTCTATTTTCTCACAGCGGAATACTCATTAAAATAACGTTTCACGCAGAAATATGAACGTACCGTTATTATATTTTATCAGTTTAGAGAAAACTCGATTGAACAACAAAGCTTGATTTTGGAAGGTAATAAAGCTGAGAAGATTTTGTTAGAATTCAGATCAATGTGATTATTTCAGAATATGAAGATTCGTAACATAATATTATTAACTTGAGCACACGAAATTGAATCGCGGAGAAAGGGATGAATACTGGGGCGGAAAGCAGTATACATATTTTGGAAATCCATTAAATGGGAAGGCGGGAGATATTAGAATGATTTTAACTATAGAGTATACAACAGAATTTGAATCCACAAATGTGCGCTTGATTCAATAAATAATATAGGTATGTAGGCCCGCTACACGGTCAATTTTTTCACTTCTTTGAACTGATATATATAAATGGTTCTCTGCCAATCACTATTATAATATGGTATTATCGGATGGGGCAGTGCTAATGATAATATTCTTAATTTAGTCATTAGAACACAAAAAGCCATAACGAAAGTCCCTGTAAGAACGATCACTGACGAAATATTCAACAAACTTATTAAAACAAATATACTCTAAAAATACTACTTTCCATTCTAAAAACAAAAAAAGAAAAGAAATAACAACAATACCACATATTAGAAACACTAGATCTCAGAGTTAAAAACACATGCAACAAGGAACCACAAACAGAACATTTGGACAAAAAAATTCTCGTAATATGTATGGTACTAAACTATACAACAAACTTCCATTATGCTTCAAAAATCACAACAGATATAATAAATAAAAAAGCAAATAAAATACTGGATACCTTACATAGGGAGATCTGAAACAGAAAATATATTAACACCAAATACAGACTAACACCGAAACCACTCAACTGCACTTAAAACACCTCATCTTAGAATTTTTTTTTTTTTTTTTCATTTAGCACATCAATTTAATATAATGTAATTTAATGTTTTGTAAATGAAATCCTTAGACGGGAAATCCCGTGAGGTAATAAACCTACCCGAAAGTACTTTATAATTGTAAATCCGCTCAGTCAGCAATACAACAAATTTCTCACTCATAAATGTATAATATTAGAATAAGCAATGGGACTAGCTACTGATATCGATTGATTCGACGATTCATACTATAGGGTGAAACCGGTCCGGTCGAACATAAATAGGTGTAAAAAGTTGCGAAGATCTTTTAATAAAAAAAAAATCACATTAAAATGGAATTCCGCCATGAATCGAGTGTTTCAATATTATAAATAATAATACTATTCGTAATCGCCCTAATATGAACTTACTTGATTCGGCCGCTATATTATCACCAGAATGCAGTAATCCGAATCCCGTGCGGTCAGATACAACCAAAACTATACCCGAAACCCACAAAACATTCATATACGTCAAGTTTGTTCCTGCGTCATCTCGTTTAGTATTTCAGTATTTTGAGGTCAGCCAAAGTTAACGGATGTGTTCGGGTATTTTCGTTTCTCCCAAAAAAGTTGGTATATTGTAAACACGTATTGTTATTGCGAAATCTAATGAAAAAAGCCCGATGTTTTTTTTACCTACTTTTTGAATAATAACCGAAAGGTCGGGCGTTAAAAAAGTATCTTCCATAAGACATGAAGGAGTCACTCTCGATTTTAAATTCATATTTGACATACACACCGACATTGTGTAATTCCTTAAAAATTATGGGATTTATTTAAACAACATGTAAACCATTTCACTGTCATCTCGATACTGCACTGTGTCTTAGCAGTTTTAAAATAAATGTTAATAATTCCTATTTATTTATTTGACTATACGCCCACCTGAGCTTTTACATGGATTTTAGAACATAATATAAAGAGCTTGGAATAATTACAAGCACATAAAAAATAAAAAATAAAAAGTTAATATTTATTAAAAGCTTCTTACGCATTTTAAGGTAATTTTATAGATATTTTTGACTCCTAAAATTCATTTTATGAATACTTTCCAGTCCTAAAAATTATAAGTATCTCAATAAATACCAACTCTTCTTGTGCCACCAATCTTCTAATAAATGTAACATCAATAGAAAAGGAGCAACAAATAACCGTGTAAAACTATCATCTCTATAATTAAATTTTCTAATGAACACAGCATCTGAAGCGACCTGCAAGGTAAATATGTTTTTCTGTATCTGTTTGTATATAATTAGTTAAGAAATATTTGTACAGCGCCCTTGAGGTGATTTTTCACAAAAACGGCGCTATACAAATCATCCAATTATTATTATTATTAGAGATTTTAAAACCAAAAAATAACCAACAATGTTTTTTAAACGTTAAACAGTAACATACTCGTTCAATAGAATTTTTTGTTTAAGGCGCCATCGTACATTCCACCTGAATACTTTCAGAAATAATATTGCCTACTTTAGTCCACTGTCTCAAATGTGTCGACTATATAATTAGTAGAGTGTGCTAATGTAGACATCTTTGTCGATAATTTGTACAGTTTCAGAAAAAAATGTCCAGCTATTACTTATAAATATGTAACAATGATTGGTCTAATTATATAATAGATAACTTGTCTCTCTTTGTTTTATATTAGTTTATATATATATAGTTTTATATTTTATGAATCCTTTGTGTGCGTATTTGTGATTTTTATAAAATTAGAGTTTTTATAACTTGGTTATTCGCACGTAAGTGTATACATGAGTACGAGTATACACACCAGTATAAATAAATAGTTTTTTGAAAAACTTGAATGATTTTGAAGGTGATTTCGAATCATGGAAGGCTGTCTTTATATTAGGTACACTATCAAATTCAAATTCAATTTACCTAAATCCTTGTGAAAAGAACAAAGTCAGAAATACGCTTGCATCAATTCCCCTGAAAACTCATCGTTATGAATATGTTTTTTTATAATTCCCCAGATTTAAAGGACCCTTAAAAATACAACTTTTCCATACAAAAAATAGAGGTCGATGCGTCTGCAAAAGTTCCAGAAAAAGTGATTTATTTCACCCACACTTAATTTGGTGATATTCAATTTTTCTCGGATCAGAATCAGATGTTTATTTCGTAATAAAAAATCATAAATTGCTGGTACTCAAGTTATGCGTTCAGAAAGAATGAAAAACTACAACTCTACCAGAAAGATTTTAAGAATACACATGTCGGCCTTTACAAATATGGATTGTACAAATGTAGAGAAGTTTTCCGAATATACTCCTGTCCTGTGATGTAGTCATATAGTGGACAGTTGTATAGCGTACAGTTGTACAGATGTACACGTTAGATCTGGATGTTCTGCTCGTATCCGCATATCCACTTTTGTTTCCTTTCGCGTCGCGGACTTCAATACCAAATTAGAGCTCGACTTTTGATCGCACCGCTTTTTGATGCATCAATTATTACCCTTACCAATCCCTCTGATGGAAAATTCTTCGCTTGGGAAATGCGATGCGAGAATAAAAATCCAGCTTATAAAACTGCTGAGGATTATTTTCAGGCAAAGGTATTTTAAGACGTTACTTTTATTAAAACTGTTATTTGAAATAATAACAAAGTCGCAGTTGTATCGTACAAAATAATCCTTAAAAATGTTCAGAAAACCTGTCTATTAAAAGTGCTATTCGGTTTCAGAATTTAATTTCTTTCGGCTTTTCAGTAAACATTGAAAACAAACTGATTCCGGTTGACTGATATCGATCGATTAAAATAATCAAATGGCTAAAAATATGCTTTGTCACCTCATTAAAATAACAAACTAGTCTCGTTCAATGGAAGCAATCTTCCAAACATCCTTTTTATTATGTTGTATTCTGTATAAATATATCTACCTAATGTAATAAATAATTGATATGCTTGGTGTAACTTTAAATGACCAGCTCAGGTATGGGGGCTCCATCGAAGCCAGAGTAAAGTTAGCCTCTCAGAAGCTGGGCGTACTGTACAAGGCGTGCAGATATTTTAATAGTACACAACTGCTGACCCTGTACAAATCGCAAGTGCACCCCGCTGTAGAATTTGTCAGCTACTTCTGATCTGGAACCCGAAAATTCCTAAAAACAAACGCCTGTTTGGTAGATTCCCCTACCTTAACAAACTGATTGCAATCTTTAGAGCACAGGCGTCAGATGGAAATGCTGTACTTATTTAACCGGTATTTCAATGGAAGATGCTTTGAGGAACTATCGTCATTGTTCCCTTCAGCACCAGTGCATAGTCCGGAAACACGCCAAACGTGCGCCCAACATTTGTATTTGTATTTGAGAACGGGTCGTTTCTACGGCTCGTTCTTGACTTCACAGCTCACTGCACAGCACACTGTGGAACGGATTGCCGCCCCTGTGTTTCATCCCTCTTACAACATGGGTCTCTCCTCTCCTCAAAAAGATCTTTCATGCACAATAGCGTGCAGTCCATAAAGCCTGAAAAGCTCTGCCTACCCCAAGAAAAGCGGACCAAATAAATAAATTAAACGATAATAGAAAAAATACGACAAATCTATGAAGAAAACGTATTTTTCTATAAATTTGCTGAGGAACTTGTCCGCCGATTTATCCAGTTAACTACAGTAATCAGCAGAAGACGATAACAAAATAGCAATTTTCAAATATTCATTAAAAACCCACACGAAGCCTACATTTGATCTCAGATCAATGCACGCCACTGTCCACACAGCATCGTCAAAGATGAAAAAGGCCCAAATAAAATTATTTTCCCCATGGCATCCCATATGGAGTTAATGTAAAGATTTTTTTTTTTATTATCTGGTCTCATTACATTATTGCTTTATACAGTTATATTTTTTTTTTGGGAAAATTAACAGCAAATCCACAATTCTCATATATATATATATATATATAATAATAACAACAATAAATCATGCCAATTAAAATGTTTACACTGCTGATGATAAATACTATAAGTAAAGTGACAATGTACAGTTTTAATTCAGCTAGCCTAATACGTCAGTCGGGGGAGGGGAGGGTGGAGGGGAACATAGGAGTGGGATAAAGGTACAAAAGACAAGAGTAGATGGAAAGGTAGTTCAAGATTCTGATTAATTACTAATGATACATCGTGGTAAACATAAGATAATAAGAAGTAGCAATTGCAAGAAGGTTAGTAAAAATAGTTTCGAAAACCGTTTCTCTGGTGACAGGGGCAAGAAATCTTTTATTATTTTTCATCAACGGACGAAAATAAAAATGTTCACAATACCCACAGAATTTCTAATAGAGTCCAAACAATGGACAGCCCAGCAAATGCCGTATTTCCAGGGATATTTCCGCCGCTAAGCTCGTGCCGGCAAAGGGAATTTTTGTTGTTGTAAATTAAGAATATTGTTCGTGCTCCAAGGGATTCTAGGCTGAACTCCAGGACGCTCATTAGAATGATTTTTTTCAGGAATTGAGTTCAAATTGCTTTTTCTTTACAAAGTCCATTAAATATCTGTTACGATCAGAAGTCCATGCAATATAATTTTAAACGTGCGTTACCATGACCATGACCCGACCATTCGGACATGACTTAGGGTTTATTGAAAAAAACCTTTAAGAAATGACAACACCGGGTACTATTCCTATGGTTAATTTCCAAATTACTTTTTGTTCACCAATTTATGAATATATATACATATTAACATATTTCGAAAGCGATGCTTTCTTCATAAGGAATATATAGAATACTAAAAAATAGTAATGTCAAATATAGAAAAATGATAAATAAAGAAAACAATAATGTAAGAACAGACAAATTATAAACACAAACAAAAATTGATTAAAGTAGTTAAGTATTGGTATGTAGTTATATGCAAGTATATTTGATTGTTAATTAAATTTAATCCAAAGGTTTAAAAATGTTTTATAATTTTTTATTAACATTTTTGATTGATTACTTGCCTAATTTAATCAATTTTTGTTTATGTTTATAATTTGTCTATTCTTCCATTATCGTATTATATGTTTATCATTTGTCTATTCTTCACATTATAGTTTTTTAGTATTCTAAATATTCCTGTTGAATAAAGCATCGCTTTCGAAACACGTAAATATGTATTAATACAGTGGTGAATACAAAATAATTTTTAATTCAAAATTTAAAGAAATAAAGCAATAACGTCTCTTTTATTACTACCCAAAAAACCTTCTTCTTTTGAATATGTAATCTGTGGCTAACAAGAGTGGTATATCTATGGGTTAACCTCAATACATCATGGCGGGTTCAATGTTTTTGAACTAATTTTAAAACGTTATAGCAACAGTTTTACATATTGGATTTCATTCAAACTACTCTCTAAACCTCCCCCGTACTAATGAGAAAAAACTGTTCTATTTTCAGCGAAACCGGTAAAGTAATTTTCGAGATAAACGAGGACAGACAGACAAATATTCATTTTTATTTATGGAGATTATGTACCTTATCTCTTCATTTTGCATTCCGATGAGGGAACCATTGGCTTAGAAACGTGTTGACAAGTATTTATTAAACAATGGTTTATGCAAAATAATTCTTAATTGTTTAATCGAAAATGTTGCAACAAAGTGATTTTTCCGTAATTTAAGTAGGAACATTAATTCTGTTGTCATCAGCTTGTTATAATTTATGAAAATTATTTCCACTTTATTATTTTGAATAAAAATGGACATTTTTGCCATTTTTAATATATTCCCATAAAAATCAGTACCGGTCGAAGAAGAACCTTGTATATTTCTCCGTACTAATCTGATTTGTCATTACGCGAAATAAAAATGGGATGAAATAAAAACGTTCGTTTAGACACATGTCTACTTTTGTGGTGTAACCTTAATTTTTCTTCGTAGATAGGCTCAGTGTAATTCGGTGAATTATTAATTTATTTATTTCAGTAGTATAGTCATTGCAAGTTTTTGTTTAAAATATGAAAGCCCAAGAACGATCTTCAGATCCTTAGCCAAATGAGTGGCAGCCCGACCACCGAGTTCATACTAACCTACATCTTTTCAATTCATCGCTTTATCTGAACCAGAAATGTGCCCAATGTTAATTTACTTAATTCGAATGATGCGGCGAAACTTGGCAAATTGTAAGGGAAACTGCTATCGCCAAAGCGGCCCGTGTATAGCGGCCAGACTATATCAGTACACCCATTCATCGTTCCGGGAGAACACGATACAGAGGAGACCACGTGTCCGGCTGGTAGCTAACTCCACACCTGATTAATGTTAGGCAAGTGCATTCGTTAATACATCTAGAGAAGATTAATGATGGGGAAGCCGCAGGATTGCTTCGTGTCACTTATTAATTTCCACTACAGCGGGATGTAACGTATTAATAAATAAGTAATGGTTTCAGTCGAGGATTATTAATTGTTTTTGTGTTTAATTCGTAGATCTCGATTTAATTTTTATTTTATTTAATGTAAATCAAATTTAATAATGTTATTATTAAGTTCTGCAAGTATTTTTAGTATTTATTATTGTGACAGCTGTTTCGGCGTTTAAAACCATTTTTAAACTGTTTCAACCTCTTCAATGTTAACGGATTTAAAAAAAAAAAGAATAATGAATGAAAAAAAAAAAACAAAAACAAATTATTTTTTTTTCAAACCCGTCCAAAATGAAAAGGGGCGGGAGTAAATAAAATCATATAAATAAGTCGTCACAATGCGGATTAACCATAGTTTGAAAATGGCCTTAAACGCCGAAATAACTGTCACAATAATAAAAACTAAAAATACTCGCAGAACTTAATAATAACATTATTAAATTTGATTTAGATTAAATTAAAAAAAAAAAACAGTCTAAGATCACAATTATTCGTCTACACGATTTTTTTATTATTATTTTTGTGTTAATATACCATGTTGTGCAATATATATTCTTTGCTAATGTAAGCTTTTGCCTATACTTAGAAAAGGTGTGCTCGATAATATTTAAAAAAAAAACTGTTTAGTGGAAACAAATACACAATAAAATAAATAAAACAACTTTGGAAAGTATCGGGGTGCTAGTTTAAAGGATGGGATCGGATATTCAAATTAATCGAATTCTGATTTAAAACAGATCAACATTATTTCGCTTTTGACACACGATGTTTTATCAGAAGCAGTAAAACGCGGGAGATTTTAATATGTAGGGATTACGAATCATGAACTGCAAGCCAACGCCACACGAAGTCGAATGTCAGTTCGCTTTTCACAAAGGCTTCAACATTTCGTTCGTTGCTTAACACGCATGCGCCTATCAGTGTTGCCACTTGACAAAACTTGCCAGTGGATTAATTCCATAATCATCATCATCACAGTCCCTACAAAAGTAAAGTATACAGATAGACCCCCGAGGGTCCATGGCAGGGATAAAAAAAGGGATCCACGAGATGTAAATGAGGATTCACTGGTCGGAGTACATTTAGACTGCACGTATAGTAAAGGACCGTAGTAAGTTTCGCTCGACAAGCCTACTGAGCGCTTAAAGCGAATCGCGTCCACGCATGGACGTTAATATGCAATTTTTTACAAAATTTCATACCTGCAGTAATGCATCTCCCACTGAATAAATACCACTTGTTGAGTATTGTACTAAGTTTTGGATAGACAGGCTTGGGTTCAATGGAAAATTAAAAGGACGGCAACGGGGAAATAATGTTTGGGAACCAATGAAATAGATAAATAACCATTTTAAAAATGAATAAAAAGTGTGTAAATAGATCGAGCTTTACAGATATAGTTAAAATGCGCAGTGAAAATAAATATAAAGAAGATAAATAAAAAAACAAATTAAAATGATTCTCATGCATACATTCCGGAGCCCGGAGTGCATTTGATTTCCAGCAGTTATTAAATGAAAATACATGAAGGTTTATAAACTTTTAATGAAGTTATGTAAAATCTCTGCAATTAAATAAAAGTTTACAAAATTAAAAAAAAAAAATATATATATATAAGATTTTTTTTTAGAAAATCACGAACACTAGTATCCATTTTATAATTTATCAATTATGTTATGCTGACAGTCAGCAACCATTTAAACTTCTTGAACCACTGCAGCGATGTTGACCTTCGAATAAACAGTGGTATTTCATTCCAAGGTTTTGTTGAGGAATAGCTGAAACCATTCTCAAATACAGCGGTCCATGTCTGGGGAGAACAAGTAATTGGTCTCTTTGGCGTGTATTGTATAAGTTAAGGTAAAAATTAATCATAAACCAGTGCTGCACTTAAATAAAACCATAATTGACAATAAATAAGCTGAAGTAGTACATAATTATGGACACTCAGAAAGCGTTTAATTTAAAATATTGTTATAAAAATATTATAAAACGACTACGAAGATCGCATCGCGCAACGCGCAGTTCAAATTGGGCTTGCTTTAATGGGTCACCGAAATATGCACTGCGTAGTGTTTTTGTTATTAAAATACTGTCAACATCCCAACCCAAACACAAATACCATAAAAAATAAGCTTAGTATGAAAGAGAACTCGCCATGAATTTACTTGATTCATATTTTTTCAGTGAATTTCTTTAATAAATGAATTGAAAATTACTTTCCACTTTATCAATATATACATATCACCATGATTCGAAAGCGATGCTTTCCTCATCAGGAATATGCAGAATACTAAAAAATAATAATAAAAATAACGAATGTCGATTAAAATAGGTAAGTAATTAATCAAAAATGTTAATAAAAAAAAACATTACAAAACAAATTTATATTAGAAATTACAAAAAATTATTTTATTAATACGAAAATAAATTTAAGAGATAGCTATTGATTTTTTTTTGATTATTAGTTATATTTAATACAACATTAACGCTTTTTCTGGTAAAATAATTAATAATTTCTTAAATAATTATTTTGTAGATATAAGAATACCATAAAACAGTTTTTTTTTACGGAGAAGTGCGCAATTTCACAAGTTTGACGTTTTTCTATTAGAATACTGTTTTTTAGTACATCGTTTTGTTTGGAATATTTCCACAAATTTCACTGTGATGCCGAGCTTCCATAAATTGAAGTATCTCTGAGAATTCTTCGTAAGCAGAATTAAAACGTATACTTGTGCAACATTTTACCCCAAATTTCCATTACGAATTTTGTTTCCGTTTCCGAGTTAATAAGGTTAACGAGCGAAATAAATTCCGCTGTCGTATTAAATTTAGCGATATTCATTCTCCGCTTTCAACCGCTAAAAATTGACTAAAAATAATTGTTACGAAAAACAATTTGGTGAGGGTTTTGAATGTTTTCCAAAATGCAAATTGGAGCAAATGAAATTCATATTTACAAACGTTTTTACGAAGCGAAAAGGGGAACAATTTTTTACACGTTTTGTGGAATCGTTTGTTGGTTAAATAGAATTTTGATTCAAATCCTCTTTGGTGACAGTTTAAAATGAAATTTGTTTTCGTTAAAGGAACGCAATGCATTTCTAGCGCATAGAGATGTACGCAATTTTGATAGCACCTTTATATTACATATTAAATTCAGAAAATTACATTTTTTAAAAAGATATTTATCATATATAATTAACAGCTATGATAATAATAGAAGACATGTAATTATTAAAAGTGTTCGTTTATTTATTTATATAATACTTTTATTTTTATTATTTTATTAGTACCTTCCTAATTGAGAAATTCTTTTGTTAAGAGAGGGAGTACTATTATGGTTTGTTACACATTTTATTAATTACAATAGTACTACCATGAAATTGATATTCTGGTGTCTATACAGTAATTTAGAAAAAAAATAATATCTTTTATTTTTGTATATTTTTTATAATCTTTATTAAGGCGATGCAATGGGAAGTAATGCAAAATCGTGTGTTTTCGGTTTGAGAATTAGTTGGCCTAGAAATATCATAGATAATTGAATTAAATACTGCAAGTAGATCACACCTTGGCCTTTCATTTAACCGTCAATTTTTTTGGTATGTGTTTTTATAAGCTTAGAAAAAAATAAAGTATGAGACATTAAAAAAATGATTAAAGCGCAAAATCTCCTACTTACGAACTCTTTTTCCCATATTTTCGCATTGTTCATTATGATAAATTAAGTTTTTTAGAATATGACCGTAAAACATTTTAATAATTATGTCTGAGCTTTACAGAATAGAATAAAACACGCATTTTGGTGATGTTTTTTTTGCCGAAATCGAAACATGCGGCCGATGTACAGCGGGATTTTGAACCTTGTCGCCACCTGCATAAGGAGCTCGAGATTTCGTTAAAATTTTAGCCGGTGGATGGCCTTAAGGCGTAAATATAGGTACAGACAGCCATATAAAAACAATATGTACTATCTGGAGAACTCGCCTGCATCCTAGCCATTTGTCACTGATTAAATGATACAAATAAATAAACCTTCAAAAGAATATTTAGACAGGTTATGAAATTTAAGATTGTGAAACAAAGAAAGAATTTGAAAAAGTGCACAATGTCTAAATAAAGAAACAGAAGGTAAATAAACTTTACAAGAATGTAAAGGGAAAAAAAATTATGAATAAAGTAAAAATAGTGTTTTACAAAGAAATAATAAAAAAAGTACACAATGTGTAAACACTGTTCATTGAAGTTTGTTTGTTTAATATTTTTATATGAAAACATCTTTCAATTTTCTCTTAAGAGTACTGAATGCACCAAAGAATATGTCGGAATCCATCAAAGTTATACAAATCCATTAAATGGAATTTTTTAGAAATAAAACGTATCTATATAATGTATGTACATAAACATATATATAATTAGTTTCTTGTAAAATGTATTTAAAGTTTTTTCTTAAAAAAATCACAATTTTTGTCAGCTTGTATTTCTTTAGAAAGTTCGTCAGAACTTTTTATGGCAGAATATGTGTAATGGTGTTAAGCTGTTGTTTTATGTTTAGGGATTATTATTTGTCCTGTGGTTCATGGCCTGGTGCTCGATGACTCTTGAAGTAAAGATTTTTTTTTTGGTATATTATATTTAAATCTAAGACATACATACCTACTTACCAAACATAATGTTATTTTCGAACCCCAATTCTTTCGGTCTGATAATAATCCTTAATTGGGGGTGGCTTTCTCCCCCTGGCTTCTCACAGTACCGGTGTCACAAAAATTAAATATGAAATGTTCCAAAAGCTTGGGCTAGGCCTCCAATTGCGATTTCGAAAAAAAATCGCTTCCGCAGAAAATCTACAAGGCAAAATCAAAATATATATATACAAAATCTTCAAATAAATCGTTGAATTTGATCAGTTTTCAAACGGATGCCACTGAAATGTTTGAGTCACGGTCGCACCTAGATGAATTTTAATTCCAATTGTTTCCTAACACACATGATTTAAAATTTATTACTGTTTTTATTTAAATAACGATTTTACTTATTTATTTAATTTAAATTTACGTTTACTTTTCTTGTATTTTGCTCGCAGTTCATTCGAGTCTTGAATCACTTGTACACAAACTTCAGCTCATTTTTTTTACATTGTGGCCATTATATTCTTTTAATTGTACATTATAAAGAACTGGTTTCTTTTCAATTTCTTTAACAAGTTAAAGGAATTGAAAAGAAACCAGTTTCAATTGCTGTTAATATTAGATTTGTTGTCAGACATTTTAAATAATATTGGCAGGGTTTTATACAGAGAAGTAGAGGCTTATTCTGCTTCTTTTTAAGGAAAAGAGGCGTGCTTTCTGGACAGGGTTTATTTTACAGGGGAGACATTTACAGGTAATAACATACGGAGTTCACAACAAGGGGCAGTATCTATTCTAATCTGAGGCTCGACAATCTCACTGCGGCGAATCTCAAAGCGGGCATAATATTCAAAAGGACACAGTTATTACAGCACATAAAAGAGAGTGAAACAATTTCTGCTTACAGGAGGTGGTCTGCTTAGAGATGGTTCTTGAGTGGGGTAAAAGAAATAAGTTAACCTTCGCTCCCCACAAGACAGTGGGTCTCCTTATGAAGGGTTCCCTCAGTCGAAGACGTAACCCTTCTATTAAAATGGGAAACTCCACAATATTCTTTGCGGAAAACACCAGACACTTGGGAGTAATTTTAGATAGGTCGTCTTCTTTCCTGGCCCACGTTAAAAGCGCGTTCAGTAGAGCCCAAGCCCTCTTTCATAAGTTGAGAAGACTGTCAACGGCCGAGTGGGGTCTCCGCTCGCCTGCGCTCCGGTTAATCTACCAGGCAGTACATGTGACCCAAATCTCATACGCTGCTTCGGTGTGGGAGCACCGCCTTGACAATGCCCTTATACTCTCGGCTCTGAAAAGGGGCCAGCGCACTCCTTTACTGGCGCTCTCGGGAGCTTACAGGACTGTAGCATCAGACGCATTACCGGTTCTGGCCGGAATCCTGCCGATTGATTTAGAAATTAGGGAAGTATTGGCTAAGAAGGCTTTAACAAGGGGTAGAGAGGCTGTCCATCTGGGGGTTCACGTGACCATGAGTGGAGAGGTCTCCCTGCCAAAGCTTCTTAAGGAGATGCGTGATAGAACTCTGGATGATTGCTAGTCACGTTGGGATAGGGCGACGACTGGAAGATGGACTTATTCTTTCTTCCCTTCAGTTAGAAGCAGAATGGAAGGGGCATTTTTACACCTGGACCACCATACCACCCAACTACTATCGGGGCACGGTGAATTGAGGGGTAGACTTCATAGTCTATCTCTATCCCCTCACCCAAACTGTGCTTGTGAAAATACAAACCAGACCGCCGAGCACATTCTGTGGCACTGTGAGATTTTGATGGATACGAGAGAGGAAATGCTGGATGGTTTGACCGGAATTACCAGACCAGCCTGGAATGCTGATCTGGTCTGCAATAAGGTGAATTTCGAGTGAGTGAGAAGGTTTGTAAGTAGATGGGTGGAGAGATGGCCTGAACTTAGAGTCGCGGAATAGCTTCGTCAAATCACTTTCTCGTTTCAGGTGCCGGAGGTACTGTCCTCTTGAATCTCTTGTACTTCTTTTTAAAATTATTTAACTACTTTATATGCTTGGTTTTACATTTTATGTTACCCTTTGTCAATGTTGATCTTTTAAATGCTATTTTTGTCACCTTGTTATATTCTCTACTTCTTATAGATTCCTGCCATTTTTAATATATCTTATACATCTTTTTTTTTAATTCATCTCTTAACTTTAAAAATTTTATTCTGCACTAAAGCGTCTACTGGTATTATTTTGTTTACTATTTTTCTTTCCCAATCATGAGTTTTGTTTTTTAGGTACGAAAATCTTTCCTCGTGTAGAACTCAAAAACATTTTGAGATATTCAGGCGAACTGAACTCAAAAACATTTTTATTATGTACTGTTCCACCTCCCCTTTTAGGGAGTGAAAAAATTAACCCTATCCTTGCAACCCGAGGCAGTCATCTACTTTTGACTGGCTCTAGCCGGATCCCTTGTGCACTTCCTGATGGAGCATGTTTGGTGGTGACGGCCTTTCCGTCTCCCCGACTCAGTGCCACGCTCCCGGCCGCCCGGACCCCTCTATATCCCGTGACTAAAAATACCCCTCGCAGGGAAATATTAATTTCAATTAAATTATAAGTCAAACGTCGATTTTTATTTTACAAATTTGTTGAATAATATTTTTCCAAGGATTACAAAAAAATTGGTTTTCATAGACTTTATAATTAATACGTTAGGAGCAAAAATGTTGGCTCAGGTACCCGAGTATCTGGCACCGTAAGGGGACAGTTAAGCAAGAAGTCTTTAAACATAAAGAAAAGGAATTTTCTTTAAATAAACCAGAACTGTGTCCGTTTCGCACCGAGAATAGTACTGGTTGCAATGTTTTATTCATAGCAATTGTATAGTCGTAAGAATGTGCACTTGTATTCGAAACAATGAGTCTTATTTGTGTGACTAGAAATCGTAATGTGTCCTAGTAAAGAGATCGTAAAAAGGATGAAAAAACGCAATGATAATAATAGTTTTAGCATTATGAGACGTTTTAAATATTAAATTTGAATAAATATTTTGAGGCGGCAATATTAAATCGTTCTTTTACGGGCCGAGGGCTATCTGAATTTTAAGTAACAGAGAGTTTGTGGCAGTGGAATTCTCCCTGGCAATAAATTGCCAGGTAGAGGCGGTACCCACTCAGTACCCGGCAGAACTCACCGGGTAGCTAGTACCCACCGCTACCTCCCAGACCTTATGGCCCACCTGTTCGGTGTTGCCAGTAAGTAGGCCCAGTTTACGATCTGATACCGAGGCCCCCGAGATACACCGGCTCGGCTTGGTCACGTTAATATTGTATTATTAGGGGTAGCTATCCAGACATTGCAAACACGGGTAGAACTTAATGCAACAAGTTATTGTGTATTGAGTTGAGCGGGACTTCAATGAGCTAGGTTCAATGTTGACGATATACATGCTAAAATATTTATTTGTAAGAAACAAACAGTTCTTAATACAAATATATATACAAAGGAAGTTCAACAAAAGGTAAGCTAACAAAGTTTCTTGTGCTAACAGTGGTTATGTACAGATATTTTATTAGAAAAAATAAAATAAGAAGGAAGGGGGGAGAGGAAGAGGAAGATAGGACCGGGACAGGAGATGCTCTTGATATATTTTATACTCGTGCATCAATTTGTGGTCGTACGTATTATTTCGGTTCGATATTTTGAAAGGGAATTTTGAAGAATGTCGATATTGTGAAATTGTGCGTTATATTGCGCACACATACGGGGAATTGGAGAATTCACCCTAAGATTGGTCCTGCATGCGGGCAAATAAAAAAATCAGTTTGTCGGGTTGGCCTGTGAATATTTATAAAGTTAATGAGCTCTGGCGAGTCCAGGCTATTATTCATAATTTTAAATAACAAGATTTGACCAAATATTAAGCGTCGCGTTTGAAGCGTGCTGAAGTAATGGAATTTTAAGGATTCGGTATTATTTGCAAAGTGTGAATTAAATTTATAATTTATTTGCTTAATATAAAACAGTTGTCTTAAAATTTACGCTCGATATGTCATACCATCAAAAATTCCACTTCTTAGAGCTAGTGTTTCTATGAATCTATTTCGGGTGTTAATAAGGTTATTGAAATATTGGAGGGGAACACTGAAGCCATATACTGATAGATATGTGTTGTGGGGGTATTTGGTTAAGTAAGACCAACGCTCCGAGAAATCGACATAACTGTTTCAAATACCGAAGAATTAATTAACTAGTGACGGCGGAATTAATAGACAGGCTGGAGGCAATGGTTATGTGATACCAATTTTGGCACCAGCAGATGCCGGTAGTCGTCCACGTTTGTTTCGTGTGATTTTGATTGGGGAAAGCAAATTATAAAACATTTATAAAAAAGGTCAAACTAACTGCTTAAATGAAATATTCGGTTTTTGTAACAAGTCGAACCTTTTTACTTAGATGCTGTTTTATTTAAATTGACTGAACTTCTTATTTTGATTTCTTCCCTCTGCGTGTAAGGACATCTCTATGTATTATTTGCTCTGTATTGACATCAGTTTTCTTTCAAACCAGAATGCATCATACATCTTGGAATTGTCTATTCGTAGACGGAAAGGAGAAGGGAATGATTAATTTTGCGAAAACATTTCAATATCGTGCAACGTTTTGATTGAAAACGACGATTTCTCTACAGGGCGATACTGATAAAAATCTTAGACTTATATTTGTCACATTTGCCAGATATTCCAAATGAACTCACAAATGGTGGCCTAGAGCAGAGAGTAATTTATATTTTATTTTTATGTGACACCTCGCAAGAGCGCCCTTATATGCATAGAGCACATAACCAATTGTGAGGTGGGTTAAGGAGGGGGATGTAGTAAAGGATTTGTTAATGCGGTCCTTGAAGAGGCCTGGATTAAGTGTAGGAGGAAACACAAATGCCGGTAGGTCGTTACACATACAAGCCGATTTACACAAAAACGAGTCGTCGAAATGACCTGTTCTTATGAAGCTAACATCAACTGTGAACGGATTTTCCGTTAGTGTCTGTCGAATTTCACACACATGCACCGGCCCGGAGGGGATCAACGCTGCTAGCTCCTTCGAGCAGGCTCCATTAAAATATCTGTAGAAAAGACTCAGCATACCTAAATTGCGTCTTTGCATTAGAGATGGCAGTCGGTCTGTTAAGAACGAATTGTCAATCTGACGAACCACCCTCCTTTACATATCATCAAGCAGGTTTATCAAGTATTTAGGAGTTCCAGAACAGAGTTACTTCCAAATTTAAAGTACTTGTCATTTGGATGGGATTAGCAGTTGGTCACTATTGAAGGATCCGCTAGCCCTAGTTTCTTAAACATAGTCATTGTAGAAAGCCGACAGCCTGATGAGTAATGCGACCTGAAAAATTCGCGTTATTTTTGAGAAAATTGTATGATTTTTTAGCAGAGAGGATGGTATTTGAAATAAAAGTTTTGCATATTTTTATGTTGTCATTTCTTATTTAATTTGTATTAATTTTTAACTTATTTTTTTTTAGTTTTCAATAAAAAAAAAGAATATAAGTACGCGTCGTTTTCGATATGAAGTTAGGTGCAAAAAATCGAAAATTGTGGTTATTTACTGGTAATGGGTAATTAGAATGTGTGAATATCCCAGTGGGCATCGACATACTCCTTCATCAGAATAAGTTTTGCTTAGAGGATTGCTCTGGATTTTAACGCGTTTAAGTTTCTTTCGAAAAACCAACAATGCAAATGACATGAAACACGACAATATTAGCTGCAAAGAAATTCTTACAGGAAAATGTATTGTTCTTTTTCTGACAGAAAAATTAACTTGTTGGTTAACGTCCATGACCAAGTATGCACATTTTTCGTTTACAACGCAAGTTAAATCGGCCATAAACGACACGTTGCGTTTGTGTTACGAATTTGTCTCATAACGTAAACGCAAAATTAACTTGTTAGCGCTATACGGACTACCAAACTGTCAAAATGTGTTGTTTGGGACCGATTTAACCAACGATATAGCATTGGCACCCTGGGGAGTTTGTCAACATTTAATATTAGTGTGAAGATTAGTTACAATTTTACAGGAAGATTTATTTGTAAAAATATTTTGAGTACAGAAACTTAATATTATGAATAAAATCTTTCGTCATTGATTGAAATCGTTATTGTAACTGCGCATGTTATTTATATAACTAACTTTGCCTCAAGAGGAACGGCTGCGCTGCCTGTTTCACACATACGTAATTTTGGATTTGAGGCCAAAATACTAACCTAAACCTAATGATATAAATTTCATCAAAAGGTAAAGCAAATATTTAGTAAGGATTAAAAGTATTTTTTATTATTTTTTTTCTACATACAAAATATAGCACATTAAAGAAATCGATTTTTCGCGATTTCAGAGGCAATTTTAGCAATTGTTTGAGGTCTAATTGTGATAAAAAAAATTGTATTACCCCCTTTTACTACGAAAATATTATGCACTATAAAATAATAAAAAATGTGTTAAAATAAGCATTACGATGGTCATAAATTTGGATTAAAAACGACCAAATTACGTTGGAACACAAATTTACCGTAAATAAATAAAAAAAATTTGAAAAAAAATAAATTATTTTACATTATCATATTTACATAGCAAATATGACGATTTAAAAAAAAAACCATAAACCCGTTTTTCAAATTTTAAACCAAAAATACTTTTAATAGGGACTAGATATTTAGTATCCGTTTAATGTAAAAAAAGATCGTTGAGGTTGGGTGGGTATTGGCTTCAAATCCAAAATAAAGTTTCTTATAAAACAGAACGCGCATCCCTTCCTCTTAAAGATGACACGGTGATTTAAAACAATGAAAGAAACAAAGAAACAATGATTTAAATTGATATAATATTTAACTCATTTGTATGTTTTGTCATCTTAGCACTAAACCTCCTTTATTAGGCCAGCCATCCAATCTCCCAAATGATAATAAACAATAAAGCCTGCTGTGGATATTGAACACAAGGAGCACGTGCAATGAATGGGAATACGCACCGACTTGATATATTATTTATAATCAGGACCAACAGGATGTAAGACAATCATTCCTAACGAACTGCCAAGACAAAGAAAATTTACTACCGATAAAACAAATAATATCGTGGAGGTTTATTTGTTTTTTGATTTAGTGGTATTTGTAAATAAATTACGTTTCACCGAGATATTGGATTGGGTATACTTTTTATTAGCCTGGTATCATTTATGAACTACATATAAATATTTATTCTATTCAGTTTACAATAGATACCTACAATCTGAACGGAATAATCTATTCGTTTAAAAAGTATGAACAGTGCATACATTCAGAACTATATTATATAAGGCACTCCAGTGCATTTTGAATAAATGTAATTATTTAAAGAAAAAATACATAAAATATTTTCATAAGAAGCAATTACTTTGTGGTTTGACATCATATTAAACAAAACAAACACTTTGTTATAAACCACGAATATATTTTATTTGTCGCCTACCGATTTCGCTTAGGTCAAGCTTCGTCCGGGCAAATCTAATAAATAGAGAATAATTAAAACTAAATATAAAAAAAATAAAAAACTAAATAATATTTAAAGAAATTGGATGCTTCAGCCAGTCGACGGCGTTGGGATTCACATGGTTCAGCGCAGATGTGCCATAGGGAAACTGATGAAGGGGACATTCTTATACGGTGTGTTCTGTTGTTTGAATATGTCCACATTCACAAAGATCGGAATTCTTTAGGCCCCATTTATGCATCATATACGCACAATGGCTGTGACTGCACCGGATGCGGTTTATTGAGGTCCACGTCTTCCGAGGGAGAGAGAACCTTGTCAGTTTAATAGTGGGATTTACCACAAGGTGCTTGTTTTTCACGTCACGTCCTGCCACTGAGTTCGCCACGACTCTTCAGGGGAGTTTCGTGATAGAAGCAGTCTTTCGCCTTCAGTCCAAAAAGGTTTCCTGGACGTCAGGCGACTGGCTGGGAGGTTTGCAAGGTCATCTTGAATGTTACTATTCACTGCCTTTTTGTATTCCCTGAGGGTTGCTTTCTCTAGTTTTACAGTGGGCGGTGCTATATCCGAGAGGACAGAGAGCCATTGTAGTGAGGTGGAGGAAGTGTTCCACTCACCGTGCGCATAGCAGTATTTATTCTGTGTGTGCACTTCTAGCCCACACTGGAGCGCAACATTCTGCCACCGAGTAGACCACTTCCCATCTTCTCCACGTGAAGAGAGATATATTTTTTTATAGAAATAATTTTAAATGTACGGTTTCCTACTGTGCACTTGTGAATTGACAAAATTGTTTATTGTTGCGAAGTCTGTTTAATATGTTCACTCAAATAAAAAATCTCAATTAGTAGTATATTTTGTTCAGCTCAAACAGTCCTTAACATATATTTTGTTCAGCTCAACCAGTCCTTAACATATATTTTGTTCAGCTCAACCAGTCCTTAACATATATTTTGTTCAGCTCAACCAGTCCTTAACATATATTTTGTTCAGCTCAACCAGTCCTTAACATATATTTTGTTCAGCTCAACCAGTCCTTAACATATATTTTGTTCAGCTCAACCAGTCCTTAACATATATTTTGTTCAGCTCAACCAGTCCTTAACATATATTTTGTTCAGCTCAACCAGTCCTTAACATATATTTTGTTCAGCTCAACCAGTCCTTAACATATATTTTGTTCAGCTCAACCAGTCCTTAACATATATTTTGTTCAGCTCAACCAGTCCTTAACATATATTTTGTTCAGCTCAACCAGTCCTTAACATATATTTTGTTCAGCTCAACCAGTCCTTAACATATATTTTGTTCAGCTCAACCAGTCCTTAACATATATTTTGTTCAGCTCAACCAGTCCTTAAGGCCATCCACCGGCTAAAATTTTAACGAAATCACGCGCTCCTTATGCAGGTTGGCGACAAGGTTGAAAATCCCGCTGTACATCGGCCGCATGTTTCGATTTCGGCAAAAAAAACATCACCAAAATGCGCGTTTTATTCAATTCTGTAAAGCTCAGACATAATTATTAAAATGTTTTACGGTCATATTCTAAAAAACTTCATTTACCACAATGAGCAATACGAAAATATGGTAAAAGGTGTTCATAAGTAGGAGATTTTGCGCTTTAAACATTTTTTTAATGTCTCGTACTTTATTTTTTTCTAAGCTTATAAAAAGTCATACCAAAAAAGTGCACGGTTAAATGAAAGGCCAAGGTGTGATCTACTTGCAGTATTTAATTCAATTATCTATGATAATTCTAGGCCAACAAATTTTCAAACCGAAAACACACGATTTTGCATTACTTCCCATTGCATCGCCTTAACATACATTTTGTTCAGCTCAACCAGTCCTTAACATATATTTTGTTCAGCTCAACCAGTCCTTAACATATATTTTGTTCAGCTCAAACAGTCCTTAACATATATTTTGACGCGGTTGATTTTTTCGAAGGAAACAACATGGATCATGTATATTTATGATCGCTTTATTTCACTGAATAGGGTATTTTTTTGGTAGGTAAGAAATAAACAAAAGTTAAATTAATTTATTTATCATACTCAGTTAGATACATGCATCAATTGATACACCAAACATTTGGACATATTGCCTGTTTTATATTTTAATATTATATATTATTAATATTATATTTTAATACGAAAAAAAAAAAAAAAAAAAAACAAATAATAGTAAACAAAAATAAATAAAAATAATTAAGAATAAATAAAATAAACAAAAATAAATAAAAATAAGTAAAAATAAATAAAAAATAAAATAATACTGTAGTTTGCGATCATCTATTATTGATTGTCACTAACTACAAACCTTAAAAAATACACCCAATTGTTTTTAATTACACTAATGTATACTGGAATATATAATATTGTATAACTGGAATGGGTAAACTTACAAATTTTTATTAAATGGTTATACTACGTATGACTTGCTTTATACTAATATTTCTAAGACCAATAAAAAATTCCACAGTAAAATCTGTAGGTTTCATACATCAAATCATCTCAATAAAGTAACCAATTGGCTTATCGGAAGTACAAGCGAGACGGCATTACACTACGAGTATGTTATTTGCAGTGTGAATGCACATCTCTCGTTTATTATGCAGACCTAATGAAGCGTTCACGTTGCAGTTGATCGATAGATCCGCAGTTGCTTGAGAAGTTAGCTGGAGCAGAGAGGCAGTATGGAGTCTCGGCAAGCACATAGAAACATGAAATACGGAACAAATTAAATAACAGACGATTTAAACGCGGAATTTTAAACGTTAATTCAGAATATTTCTGACGAGGCAATGAAGGTAGATATTTTCTCTTTATTTGTCTCATGACGTTATAAAAGATATCGATCATGTTACACATTGACGTTATTAAACAATATTTCCGACGACGCTTCTGACATTATTATCTCACTATCTGTTGGTGAAGTATGCAATACACGGGAATAAATATACTAGCAGCGATTTAGTGTTTACCACGTATGGCTGCAAAAATGCAACAAACATTTTAGGAATACAAGTAAGGTCACCGAGTATTTTTTTGGTGACCCGACAAATGATCCCTTGATGATTGCCCCCCCCGACAGTTGATCCTTCCGACAGTTAATCCCCCCGACAGTTGATCCCCCCGACAGTTGATCCCTTCAAAAGTTGATCCCCTAAAGGATATTTTGGTGTACGTCCTCATTTGTAAAGTAAGTGTGCAGAGAGGATATGCGGCTGTATATCCTTAATGCATACTCCTTCTGTGACTCTGCATTACTGTTAATAAAAATATTTTATGTAGCGGATTTCCACTTAAGACGCCTTCAGATATAATATCAACTGTTGGAGGGATCAACTGTCGGAGGGATCAAATATCGGGGGACCAACTGTCGGGGGATCAACTGTGATGGAACCATTTTTTGTATGAATAGATTTTGAAGTAAATCAAGTTATTTACAAACGCAATGTTATTACTTAAGTTTAAAATAACTTTTAAAGAATTGTTGAATGATAAATGATGTAATAAATGAAATTAAAATTATTTTATATTCATTATTTTATTAATATACACTTATCTAGATGTTTCGAAAGCGATGCTTTCTTCATCAGGAATATATAGAATACTAAAAAATAATAAGTATAGACAAATTATAAATATAAACAAAAAAATGGTGAAAGTAGGTAAGTAATTAATCAAAAATGTCGTTAAAAAATATTATAAAACAATGAATAACAAATTCATATCAGAAATTATTTTTATTATTAATATTAATATGAAAATAATTTCAAGAGATAGCTGTTTTAATTTTTTTTTTATTATTAAATAAATTTAATTTACTATTAAGAAACATGTAGACATGTGTGTAATAAAATGGTGAATACAAAATAATTTATTAATAATGACACCACAAAGTGAATACCAATCTCCTGAAGAAATGATAAATTACGTATTTGGATATTATTTTTACAGTACAATTTGAATATTTTACGAACTTTGAACAGCATTCTGCATAATACTGATATATGGTAAACATTTTGATCCAGTCCAGTGTTCGGTAAAACGTAATATATTTTGTAAATATAAGTTGAACAGAACCATCTGGAAACTTTGATGAAATAATTTTGTATCGGTATCAGCTCCGTAAATATAAAGATGAAAATACTATGTGCAATACCCGAATACATTACAAAAACAGTTCAGGAACTTCCTTTAAGCGTGTGACTGCTTTAAACCATTGGGTGTCCTTCACATTCGTCATGAAAAGTCATAATAATTCAAGTTAAAATATCGGTCTCAAAAACAAAAAATGATTAAAGTGGGTAAGAGTCTCGGTAACAATCTCCGTTCTTGTGTGATTTTTAATGTGTGTAATGAAAATTTCTGTTTTTGATTATGTTACTAAAAAAATTGTGCAATATTCGTACTTCAAGCCGAGCATTTAATCACTTGTCTATCGATTACCTTGAAATATTGTTATATAAGTAACGGCCGCTCTTCCCAACCCCACTGAGCAACTGTTGAGCCGAAGTTTTGCCTCAACACTGTTCAAATGCACAAATATGCTCTTCCCAACGAAATTCTCGATCGCATTTACGATCAATTTAGGATACCAATTTTTTAAAAATTAAGTTCCTCTCAGCAGAGGACTAGTTATAAAAAGTATCAACAGGGTGAACAGACATCACCCAAATGTCAAATGTCATTATTAGTATACGATCTATTTTACGTGATTCAAATATTGAATGACTAAGATTTCTTTCCGTTTTTGAATATCAAAACATGTTTTTTGAATGTTTAAATAGAACTGAAAATAACCCTACTTATTTTTCTTATCATAAGCTACGTTTTGTCTTATTTTTTCACGGACGAGAAACGAAAAATGTTAAATATACGACACGAACGATGTGCTTTCGAGGCATTATCAAATTCAACATATTTTCAATCACCTTATCTTCAACATATTTTTAACACACACGTTGGTGAAGTATAACATATTGGTTTATTTATTAGTTTTTAAAACAAATAATATGTATTCATAATAAATTTTTACGTTACTATTTTATCGTGCATGAAAGTGGGCGGGCACTACTTTATATTAGGCGGGATCCTCCATAGAGAATTTTGAATCAATAATGCTTGGATATAGTCAAAAAGAGCGAATAATTAACAAAACACTTGTCTGATCGGTGACTCAGATTGATCATTCGGAAAGTTTGGAAGAACGGCCGTAAATGCCCGGTTTCAATACAAATTCACTACCGATTCAATATTTTCCTTACAAAATAAAACATGTTTAGAAGGAAATAAATAAAAAAACCAAAAAATCGCAAAAAAAGTGAGTTCCTGTATTCTTATTAATTTGTATTTGTTTATTCGCAAGCCTTCAAAGATTGGTTAACAGGTTTAATCAAATTGGAAGAAAATATAATTCCGAACTATAAAAAAAATGTTTTAAACACGGAATATGTCTTGTCTATGGAAATGCGTTTGTCTTGCTGTGCACGCCGCTTGACCGGTAAGGGTTAAACTATTCCAATAACCAACGGGCATCGTGGCGTTGTTCTCCTGTCCGTCAGAAAACATATTGCTTCAGGGTAAACAGTACATTATATGGGGCTCCGTTCCTCCAGGTCCAAATAGACATCTAGACATACGGTTGCTATCCAATAGTCGGATCTAGACTACTTCCAGATAGCCTTATAGTTATTTATCTAGACGTAACTAAACATCTAGTCAGCTAGACACTAGATACACTGCTTCTGTTGGTCGGAATTATTAACATAGAGTATATTATTACTAGAGATTTACAAGGAAATAACTTCCAGCTCAATTGCATTCTGCTTCGAAAGATAATATTATATTGAATTAAAAGCGGATTTAAGAAGAAGTACAGCGCAGATTGAAATGGATTAAAAAAATGTCTATGATATAAATGCTGACGGTCTTGCGTCTAAATAATGCGAGTTAGTGGGTAGGATTTTATTTCCTTAGATGTTTAAAATTGAGGAAGTAAAGTATCATAATATGAAGTAATCACTTCGTGGGTACACATTATAATTGAATAAACATGTTTTTAATTATTTTTATAAACAATAATTATTAGCCTGAAACACTCATCCAAATTGAAAAAACCTTCCGAGAAAAGATAAATGTCGCCGACAGGACTCGAACCTGCACCCTTCTGATTGCCGGTCAGATGCTCTACCGTTGAGCTACGTCGGCTTATCGCAAACCCGCCAAGTTAATCAATATATACTAGTGTTTCATTCAATAATTACCGTTTTTATTATGTTTCAGGCTAATAATTATTGTTTATAAAAATAATTGTTACCCTTTGCGCTATGCACAAAAATCTTGTCTTAAAAACTTTAGTTTTTTAATTAATAAACATGTTTTTGTTTGGTTAGACGCCACATTATTGGATATGTAAACCAACCGGTTTCGGATCAACCTGATCCTTGTTCAGGGTTGTAAATAATATACCAAATAAACAAATAACAGAATTGTACCAAAATAAATAACTTTTATATGTATACTCGAACAACTTCATAGTTAAATTATATATTTTTTAAAATTATTCATTTTTATAAAATATAACACATAAGGAATTGATCGATGTCTGTCACACTAGAAAATTCCTGAGACAGAAATTACTTGACATTCTGTTACCTTCTTTGTCTTTGGTGTTTTTCCCATTGCCTACATAATCAGGTAGATAGTATTGTATGTTTCTATTATTATGTTATTATCTCCCTCTTAATATTGTATCTCCCCTTTCCCCACTTTTACCGCGATGTATACAGGCACACTCCTGTTATTTAATTAGTACATTTTAAGTGCTGAAGATGATTCAGTCGCATCAAAACTAGTCAACGTATTTATATAAAAAAAAACAAAGTGAATTCACACAAAGTGTCTTTTCATTTAATTCATCATGTGAACACGTCATTTCTATGGAGTACATCTAACTACAAGATTTATGGAAGGAATGATCTTTATTGGAATGTAACCCGAACTCTGAATAACCTACGCTCTTTAGCCACCCCACGTGTTCAGTAACTCTCATATTAACATTTCGTGTAGTTTTTCCTACGTAAAATACTGGGCGATCGTTACATCTAAGCTTATAGACAGATTGGCTTAAATTGTGTTCAATATCTTTCGAATTTTATTAATCAAAAGTTTACCCAAATTGTTATTTGTATAAAAAAGTGGCTTTAATTTCTGATAGCAATTTTGAAACACCCAAGGATAAAAAATTGAAATATAAAATTCTACGCCAGCCATAGTTCTGATTATTTTGAAAGCCTTTAATGTCGGGTACACTGTTAGGAATTTTTTAGATGTACCTTTTTTGTAAAGATTCTATCGATAGAAGTATTGTCATATACGTTATTTGTTGCAATAAATTTGAGTATAGAGAGTTCTTCAATAAAGTTAGCATTACACAAAGGAATGGTGACAAGTCTATGGAGTATTGCATAAAAGGCCGAACGTCTGTTTGAAATGAGATGGTTTTAATTAATATGAATAACTGTATCAGTAAACGTAAGTTTTCCACAAATCTAAAAAAAAAAAAATATATGTTTTTAATTATTAATTATTTTTATTGAGATTTAAAAAACCTCATATTAATATTTAATCATTGTAGAAAATAATATTAACATAACCTGAATGAAACATGATAACGGAAAAAAACTACAGAAAATAAAAAGATATCAGTCGCATCTGGGACTCGAACGATAATAGAATAATATTGACAAATCTTGAATTTGAGACATGATATCGACGAAGATGACATAACTTGAATTGGTCTCATTAGCTAAGTTGATTAAGCGGTTGCCCGGATAGGCAGAGGTCCTGGGATTGAGACCCAGAAGCGAATGAAATCGGGCTTTGAAATTATTTTAACTATGAAAACTAACTTTAGAAAAAAACGAAATATACTGGTATTTAAGATTGAACGTCATTATTGATAAAAAAAATTGGTCTGGAATTCTTTATTCTGTTTTTATTTAGTATATTATTTAACAACTCCGAAGAAGGATCAGGCTGATCCGAAACCGGTTGGTTTACATATTCAATAAAAGTGGGATTTAACAACAAACAAAGAAACCTCTTTTTTTATTACAGTAACATTAATTTGTTTCTCAAAGAGTTTAGGTTGTGCATTTGCAAAAATAATAATTTCATTACATAAATTAGTAATTAAATCAAAATACACTATATATTTGACCGGTCAGCGGCTGAGTTGGTAGGACGTCTGGTTCTCATATAGGTGTCGTGAGTTCAATTCATCGACTGGCTAAGTCCTCTACCACGACACAAGCAACATTTTTCGCTTATTGCGATGGTAGTGGGAGATTTTCAAATATTGTCAAGTTATTCGTAAACTGTTCGTCTTTCTTTTTAAATAAATAGTGCATTTACTTAATGTGTGTGGTTCGCTAACTTTCTGTCCGAAAATAATTAATGATAATGGAAATTGAATCTTATAAATAATTGTGCAATAATTTTTCTAATTAAATATTATGTAATGAAAATATTGAATTTCTCAAAAATAATTAACTAACCGAAATAAACATCGTTATTATGTACATAATATAGACGGTTCCGTGACAATTGATCCCCTGGCAGTTGGCCCCCCGACAGTTAGTTCCCCGACAGTTGATCCCTCTGACAGTTGATTCCTAAGACAGTTGATCCCCCCGACAACTGATCCCCCAAAGGATTATTTCTGCTGTTCGTCCTTATTTGTAAAGTAAATATGCAATTCTATAAGAAAAGTCGATAAACCTAAGGCCGTATATCCTCTCTACGCATCCCCTCAGGGACATTTAGTTATATTATGTGCAAGTACTGACTATAACGTATTTTCCCAAAGCCGACTTCATATATAAGTATGTCGTATTTTGTTATTCGTCCGTTTATCCTCACTGCATACTCCTTTGGAGACTCGGCAGTATTGTTAGTAAAAATGTTTTATGTAGCGGATTTGCGCTCAAGACGCCTGCAGATATAAGTATATCGTCTCTCTGCATACTTTACAAATGTCGTACATCAGAAATAATCCTTTATGAGATCAACTGTCCGAGGGATGAACTATTCGGGGGATCAACTGTCGGGGGATCAACTCTCGGGTAACCGTATAGATAGACATAGGTGATATCATTAGATGTTTTTACTCTGTTGTTCCAACTCAACCGGATAAAATGTTTCGGCCATGTCAATAATGATTGTTATACGACGACTCACGAGTATTTTTGGAAAGTGTCCCATTGCGATGCCATAACTTGAGATGTACAGTTTCCGATTACGTATATCGGTTACTTGAAGTTCCCCCAATCTTGATAATGCCAGTAACCTCATAGTGTTATGGGCATATCACTGACAAACTCCGGGCCAGAACGCCTCAGTTTAGTATGCTTTAAACCGTACCCCGGCCAAAGTACTCCGCACTAAGTGAAGATCTTCCTCATTAATAATAGCCCCAAGTTTGGCCAACTTGCCCTGAGAAGATACCACGCTTGATTTAAAGGAAAATTGTAAATCTAACTTGAGAGACCCAAACGGTACGTTTTGCTCGATTACATTAGGAATTTCTGTAAATAAGATGTCTGTTCATATTGCTTCTAAGTGGATGTTATTACTATGGTAACAAATAATCGCTTTTTTGTTATTTTCCTAATTTCGTAATTTCCATTTCCTTTATCTCTCTTTATCAATGTCAGAAACGAATTCAGGAGCCGGTTCCTTTTGAGGAAAAAAACATTATTTTTTCGAAGAAGGATTCTTCTTCTAGAAGGTTTTCACTTTGTGATGTCATTATGTATTTTAATTAAAACAAAATAACTTTGTATACATCACTTTATTAATATACAATATTACTACATGTTTCGTGAGCGATGCTCACATCTTCAGGTATCAATGTATACTGATATACGTATATGAAGTATACATTGATACCTGAAGATGTGAGCATCGCTCACGAAACATGTAGTAATATTGTATATTAATAAAGTGATGTATACAAAGTTATTTTGTTTTAATTAAAAAAATAAATAAATAAAAATAAAAAAAAATAAAAAAAAAATAAAATAAAAAAACATTGTCTTTATAATTATTTCTAATTTTGAAACAGTCAATTCATGATGAAATTCCAAGTTAAATATTTTTTTTTGATTAAAAAAACTGGCCAATTTTTTTCCACTTTTTAATATTGTTATAAATAAGTCACTAAGTCATAAATAAAAACAATATTATAAACCAGGGAAACTCAATCCTCACATCGATGCTATATATACCATAGATTTAGTTTTAAATTTTCCAGTTTGACGTTGCCCGTGATAGGGTGAAACCGGTCCGGTCGATAATAAATAAGTGAAATAAAGTTACAAATGTTTTTTTAATTTAAAAAAAAAACATTTTTATTGTTTTCATCCTTAGACCTAAAGACTTTTGCTAAACTGCTTTTCCGGTTTTCTCGGATGACAGCTGTGATGGGTTTCAGCGAATGCGATTCTTTAATAATATCGATATTTTGCATAGTTTTAACAAATGAAAAACATTATTGGTGCGTTATGTGTCGAATAAGAATGCTATTAAATTAATCGGATTAACGATATTACGATGATTGTAAAGTACATATGCCAAAAGACCGAAGCGTTAGATAAAAGGGATTTAAATTATAATAAACTACAGGTGTTAAGCATGCGTGATGCACCGATAATTTATAACAAGACTGTGATAATTACACCACAAACTCCATTAAAAATCTATTGTCATTGAAATGTAATCGCAGCCGCAGTTAAGGGTAACTAAAACGTGATACGCGATAACATATTGCGCTAATTTTTTAATGTTTTACGAAAAAATATTTTTAGCAGGTAATGCTTTTAAATATTAAAAAAAATGTTTATTGGCTGCTGTTAAAAGCCCAAGTTCTTTAACAAACTTATAAAAAACATCATTTTTTTTAAAGGAGACGACATTATCCTTATCCTTAATATTACAGACATTTTGGTAAACATCGGTTCCGATTCCATGTCATTGACAACACATTTTAAAAGTAGTTTGTGGTTTAATTATTACAGTGTTTTTACAAATTACAGGTGCATCAGACATAATTAATATTAAAATAATTTTTAATTTAATTTAATAATTTATTCCTCCATTCACATTTTCGTCATATATTCTCCTTACACTCCTTTCTTCATTCATTCTCTCTACATGCCCAAACCATCTAAGCGCCCCTTTCTTAGTCTTACTCATTACGCTTACATCAGCCTTGCATTCTTTACGAATTTCAACATTTTTCACATGATCATACATGGTTTTACCACACATTCGCCTCAGAGATCTCATTCCTACAGCATTCAGTTTACTTTCATCCTTCTTCTGCTAGTTCTATGCTTCACTGCCATAGATCAGGGTTGGTATCAGTACTAAATTGTGGACTGCTAGCTTCGCTACATACATAATATATATATATGTAGGGGGCAACGATTGGCGATTATAACCCCTTCTGGCTACAATAATAAACAATGCAAGGTGTGAAAAAGAAAGAATCCCATTAAGGTTTGATGATTTATTCTCCCATAATAATATATATGAATCTGTTTCACCCATGTTCATCCAACCACAATACATTGAAAAATGTCTGTCCTACAATTGAGACCATTTTCCGTTTCAAAACTTGTTAAAAAGTTATCAAACGTTTAAGTGCAAATATTTAGTGGTCAGAAATTCCATTGCGCTTCTAGTGGCAAGAGCAGGGAGCAGCTTGCCAGGCGTTCCACCGGGGAAATTAAATTCCTTGGCCAATCCAGTCTTCATGTTTCGACAATTAAACTAGCAAGAGCGTAGTTTTCATAAATTATGAATGCACAAAAGGTTTGTCGTTGCGCTTACCGTTAAATTTTCGCGCATACCGGCGTTTGTGAATTTCCACGACTGTAAAAGTGTTGGATGCAGCTAAAATAATTTTAGAAATTTAGCAAAGACAGCAAAATAGGTTACCGGATAAATCAACACACGTATGAATCGGCATACTTATCATACCTAACCTAACTAATATTATTATTTTTTTTAATTACTCTAATTATTTTATTTTTTAATCATTAACGAAGATAATATTCACCTACCCTAAAATGAAACCGGAACCGAACCCAGGACCTTTGTCTTACAGAGCTAAAGAAACAAGTTCACTTTACGCCATCTCCATCGATATTATACCTAAGCTTTAATTTTAGGATTTGTTAATATTATCTTCTTCAATTATTAAATATTACGATAAGTTTAATAAGTTACTAATATGAATTTAAAAAATATATAAATAAAAAAAAAAGATTAATTTGGTGAGGTGGGCAATTTTTTTTTATTAATTGATAAACTAAAGTTTTTTAAGACAAGATTTTTGTGCATAGCGCAAAGGGTAACAATTCTTTTATAAACAATAATTATTAGCCTGAAACAGATGCTCTCTGACCGGCAATCAGAAGGGTGTAGGTTCGAGTCCTGTCGGCGACATTTATCTTTTCTCGGAAGGTTTTTTTCAATTTGGATGAGTGTTTCAGGCTAATAATTATTGTTTATAAAAATAATATTTTTTTCATTCGTACTTTTAATGACTTTGTATGACTATTAAAAAGCTAAGTTTTCACATGCGCATTTGACTCGTATTTGACTTCCGATATGGAACATTGCAGAGTAAGATATTTTTATTCAGATATGGAAAATATCTCGTTTAAAAATAGTGCATCGCTTTGTAGGAGCGATGATTAAATACAAAATCAGTGCTTCGAGATTTTGATCGTCAATGAAATCACTAGATTTATTTTCCCCAGTTCACGTAACAAAAAATTGTGCGGCGGCCGCGGGAGCCTTACCCGCCACCATAGCAACGTGAGTTTAAATTTAAGACGAAGTTTTTTTTGGTCTTTTCTGTATATAAGGCATTAAATAATGCTCGATTGGTAAAGCAGAAAACAGTCGAGTGACATTGTCATTGGCAACAACTATGGATTTATTTTAGTATTAATTTGTTCACATATTTTGTCTTTAACATTTTATGGGTCCTCTGCACGATGTACCATCAGCTGGTCGGCGGGATGGCCTGGCGATGGCCGGCGATATTTACAATGCATATACACGATGGCGAGACCCTCGCACCGCGCCACAAGCCATCCGACGCCACTACGCCCTCTACACGCCATCCGTACTGGGCCAGCTGATGGCCCATCGTGTAGAGGAGTCATTAGCTTCGAACCTCTATAATATTATTGATAATTAATTTACGATCTGCCTTGTCATAAATTTATACATTTCTCATTCAGGTCAACACTAAATTTTCTCTTTCTGATCCCACCAGGCAATAATGTTCGAGACCTACGTACATAGTTTACAATAAAAAACAGGTTTATTTTACAATTTACAGGGTTTCACTTAGGTTGGGTATTAGCTACCCCGTTTCCTTTTTCAAATCATCCCAAATTAAAAATATATATATATATATATTTTCGTAAACTAGATAAAAAAAAGTTACCCAATCGCAATAACGCAGACGCAAAATGAGATTGACTGAGAAGCTGATCTCCTCGAGATGTACAAAAGAATTATTCGCGTATGTACCGTCAAAAAATGACACAAGCTAAACTGAAGCAAGATACCAATTTTCAAGAAAATACACGTCGCAAAATTGCAGCTGTATTAAGTACGCGAAAGGGATGATCCCCTATAGTTATTTCCTCATTAGTGAGTTCCGCGATGATCACTAGCAGGTATGACTTAACTAAACTCGACTAAACTTTATAAAAGAGGATTTAAAACCTTCAGATCTGCTCCCGGCGAAATATAAGTCGCGTGTTAGTTCGCGAGCTTTTAATCCCGCTGAACTTTTGTCAAAGCTTGGGGAAAATTAACTTAATCGAAAGTTAGAGATGCCGTAGCGATAATAATGGTCTATTTTATGCTTAAAAATCCTACAATTGGAGGAAAAAGTTCTCGCTTAGCATATCTCCTGTACTATCTTTGACATCTTTTCGGAATTTATTTGTGTAATTTACAAATAAATATTTGAATTAAGAAAACAATGTTCATTTTATCTTTATATCTATCCATTCTATCATATCTAGCGATCTGGTCGATTCACAAGATCCTCATTACAACTTACATTCCACCAACCTGCAATTAAAACAACTTTTGGACAAAGAAATTTGCAAAATTTCTACATAAAAGTATTTAACATCCTCACTTTAGCAATAAAAACCATTACAAAATTAACCGAATAAAAAAAAAAGTATTAACATATGTATTAAGTAAATGAAACACTTTGTTATAAACCACGAATATATTTTATTTTCACCAACCGGTTTCGCTAAACTCAATAACTTTATTATATTTACCCTGATGAAGCTTGAGTTAAGCGACACCGGTTGGTGAAAATAAAATATATTCTTGGTTAATAACAACGTGTTTCATTTACTTAATACAATGTCAAACCACAAAGTGATTGCTTCTTACGAAAATACTATTAAGATATGGATTATGGACAAGGGAAGGAAGAATATAAATATGATGTTGCAACCTAACAAAGTTTAAGGATCACGGTATGTCTTCTCCTAGCTTTTAGAATTTTTATTCTTTTATTGCATTATAATTTTCCTTTAGTAATATTTTAACCTAATTACGAAAACTTACTTAATTTTAATAAACTTACAAAAAAACTTGACCTAATTTATAATTCATATATATAACATGGACAATGTGACTTTAGAACGGGGTACCCCAGTAGTTTGCGACTTTTTAAAAATATTATCAAATAAATAAATATGGCAATACATATTTTGTGACATGGATTTTATTACCCTAACATACCTGGAACTTATATTTCTTTCCGCTTATTGCTCAGCGGAGTATGTAAATACATATTAATGTTTGCATTAAAAATCTGTCTGCGGGTTTTTCTGCCAACGATTGAGATCTATTCTGTTTCACGGAGGATGTCGTTTCTTTCCGGAGTAGCCAAAAATAAACATGATATTGCTGTACGATAAAATATATAGTTTTTATTTTTTTATTTATTTTTATTTTTATTTTTTTGATAGAAAGCAGTCACTTTGTGGTTAGACATATTCAATGAAAATAAAACAATAACTTTGTTTATAACCACGAGAATTTTATTTCATTTTATTACGACCGACCGGTTTCGCTTAACATAAGCATCTTCAGGGTACAAAAATTAAACTGATCAAAAATACATTTCTCCAATACGGAAATCTAATATTTCAAAACAATATTGAAGTAAATCATTTTCCTTAGATTTTATATGCTACTAGCTGATGTGTACCCGGGCTTGCTCGGGATTGTTTATTTTTTTGGAATAAAGTTATAAAATTGCAAATTCTTGCTTGTCGTTTGGGTGCCATAATTGATTTGACAGCGCAAGTAATGCCTTGTGATGACTATTATTACCTCTACAAATAGAAAAAAAAGAAAAAAAATCTCATTCTAAACATTTATTTTTTTAATCGTGTTTTCAATTTTGAAAACATTCTACGAAAACTAATCATCTTCTTTTGAATATGTAATCAGTGGATAACCAGAGTGATATATTTATGTGCTAACCTCAATACAACATGGCGGGTTCAATGTTTTGGATTTTATTAAAACTACTCTTTAAACAAACTGTGCTATTTTCAGCCAAACGGATTGAGTAATTTTCGAGAAAATCGAGGACTGACAAACATTATTTTTTATATATAGAGATTTCCAGCATTTTAGATGCTTAATAAAATGACGATGAGCCTATTTCAGTGGCTTCCTAAACATTGTCGAGGATGGTGCTTCCGTGACTCCCAAAAGAAAACGAACCAAAAGTGATCCAAAAGTGCCCCGCCACTTAAGGTCCTGCACTACACGGAGAGCTGTTGACGCCGATGTTCTCATTCTGGTTCTCTTATTTTCCCTTTTCCAGGAATACTCTGTTTCTCAAGGTTCGAGTTAATATTCTTACTACTATCAGAGGCGTGCATATTACAGGCACATACACACCGCCCACCCTACTTAACTCACATAAAAAATATTAAAAATTATGAAATTATTCCAAGAACTCAATCTTTACTTTCTAAAATTGCAGCGTCATTTTACTATGATGTGTCAAAAGCAGGAACTAACTAAATGCAAAATGACGCACATGTCATATTAACTGTATTCTACATAAAAAAATCACTCGGTTGTGTTAGTGTCGAAAAATGTAGTGCCGTTCGATACAAATCACAAATATGGCAATCAGTTCCATCTCTGTTTGTATTTCTATATATCTATTATATCTAGTAATTGATTTGTAATATACATACCTTAATGAAGCGGTTGTTTGGATATTTAATGTGGCAGATAATCCAAACCAAAATCGGCTAAAGCCAGCAGCTTAGCCATTGTTAGCGAAAACTTACCACTTCTGCGGTAAGTTTTTTGAATATAAATTTATTTGTTGTTTTTTCTAATGCCTACCTTAATTTAAAATTCTATTCACACACCTGCCTAGTAATGGATAAAGCACACCCCAGAATACAGGCATGTCTAGCTCATTCGAATAGAACGGTACGCCTCGATGATTGATAGCATGGTATTTTGAGTATGCTTTGCCAACACCGCAGCTTGAAGGCGTCTATCCTTTCAGTCCGCCATTCCACTAGGATGGTGTGGGTTTACGGTGCAGCTACACCTGCAGTAGAATCTGGAAGAGAAACATCCTGCACGTGAAACCTCGTGTAGGATGTGGCTCTTCGATTAGAATGCTCTGAACGTGACGGGGACAGTTTTAGATGGTCCCCAGACACAGGTGCTACCCCCACACCACCATCATCCCCATTGAGCGCAAGCTGTGTCTCGGTAATGATGCGCATCTGAAGGGCATAAATATTGGCAAATTAAGGGGATGTTATGTGTGTATATATAAAATTAACTTCATCGATTCTATCATGATCCTTTATCTATCTAGGGCTTATAGCAATATCCTAGGAATTGTGTAATACCCTACATCTTTTATCTAACTAGCACTGCGGCGCTTTGACCTTATTACTATTACCATACAATGGTTTCATTTACTTTACTGAATTTATATTACATTATTTGTGCTCTCTGGGAAAAGTTCTTAACTGGATTAAAAACCCTAACCGAGGAAAAATGACAAACATTTGGTTATAAACAATTTACTAAAGTTACTTTTTGTACTTACTGAATAAAATATATGTAATATGTTATTAACTATTTGCTGCATCCTCTTCGGTCTACATCCACGAGTTTCGTTGTCGGCTTATAAAGCTGAGTGATACGTAACTCAATCTTATGAATATTACTCGATAATATTTCTTATTTTTAGTACTCAATTTTAAACGCATCTTTTTCCACATAGCACCAACCAGTACCTATCAAACACATATACATAATCTCTTTATAGTTAATTAATATATTTTTCTAGATATTTTATATTGTGACAATTCAACTTCAACGTCGCAATATTATTCCCCTATTCGACGGATTCAATACATGGGGAACAAATATGTCGATGTTTTTAACATATTTGGTACATCAAAGTTTATTTATTTATACCGTGTTTTACAGATGTTCACACTTTCGTCAGAAAAATCCATTTATAAAACTTCAGTTAATATACACAAATTACAAATAATCAGACAAAGGGTACACAAAACATAAAATTACAAAATTACTAATACATATTACAGTATAAGCATGTATTTGTACGTTTTTTTTAATTGAGTAGAGCTAGGTTATTTGAAACTATTTAACTCTGGATAAAAGCGTCAAATCACGTTGTTTCTTTTATATTGTCTATTATAATACATACGCACTTTTTCAATATTAATCCAAATATAACCATATAAAAGCCTGTAATAGTCTTAAAGAATAAATAAATGAAAACTTATAATTACATTCACAATATGAATTAGGAGACGAGAAAAGCAAAATGATTACGAGTATTTATTAAACAAAGGGCGATAATTTAATGTTTATTTTTAATGATATTATATCGGATATGCAGATGACGTTACCATCGCTGTATTTCACGTGGTTGATGGCTGTAAAATAGGAATTTTTAGTGGCCAGTTCTGCATGTAGCTACAGTATTAAATTCATGCAACTAGACATGCTAAATGTACCTAAGTGTAATACTGCTTTTGGAGAAAGAAGCTCTGAATTTTTTGCGGTAATATTTTACAACAAATCCCCACTTAGTATCAAACAAAGTAATTGAATCAACAATTGCAAGTCCAGCAAAACTTGGCCTAAGGAATAAACAGAAGAAGAACTGACTAGTATTTTTAAAACAACATCATAGAAATTGCTGGAAATACCTTACCCAAACCTTGAAGTTGAAATATAGAAGTCGCTGAAACCCCTTTATTCAAAACCCATTTCGCCTCAGCACAGCATCTCCGAGTGAGGAGGACAATGAATAAAAAATCTTTAATATATGTCTATTTATTTATAACTATATCTTACTTTAAAATGTAAAAAATTATGTAGAAATTAATTTAAAAAAAATTAAAAAATGTTATGTCAATTTTATTTTCTAATGATTGTAGTGTATCTACATACCAAATTCAGGATTCTTCCATTCTTTTTATGAATTTGAAGCAGAACACAAACATTTAATAATTTCCCCTTTTCTCACTTAAATTTTGTTGATTTTCAGAAATATTTCATAGCCATTGTCCATTGAAATGAAAATGCAATTCATTTGATTTATCCGATATATTTTCCGGTTTTCGCGGTTAACCATTATGGTTGTTGACAAATTAAGTTCAATTGGATTCCAATATAAACAATATTTGTACCTTTGTCCAGAAAAACGTCGTTAAGGCTAAAAAAAAACTATTTTAAATATTGAAATGAATTGTTTGTTGGCGGGTGTACAAACGTAACATGGAATGGAAAAAAATTGTAACATTATATTTAAAGCTTAAGTGCTTCAAGAAATTTATTAAAATACAATACATTTTTGTAAAACCAACATCTACTGTATTTTTATACGTTTCTTGAAGGACTTATGCTTTAAACTTACAATATCAAACAACTTATTACTCAATAATATTACCCTTTTTAAGTACTCAATTTTAAACGCATTTTTTTTCCTCATAGCATCAACCAGTACCTATCAAACACATATACATAATTGTTTAGTATGTAATATTTGTTTTTATCATCTCTTAATAAGTAGTAAACTATTATACTAAACTCAAATTGTTTGGTATACGTAAACTATTACTCTATACTTATTTTCTTATCTCTTTATTATCAACTTAACTATTATTCTATATTAATTATTATACTATACTCAAATTATGTAGTATACACAATTGTTTTTTTTCTATACTACTCTTCACATCTCTTTATACTTAATCATTATACTTTAATCTAGATATATTATATTACCATACTATGTCAATACTAGCTTTTTCCCTCCTGCTTTTGTATAATGGCACTTAATATGAACTAAACTTGTCAATTTGCCTGTCCTAAAACGGAATTTGTTCCTTGATGGGCAGTCAAAGCTTTCTTACCTTTTATTTGTTGAATAATGTGTGTTTCAAATAAATAAATCTCAATAATTAATGACATTAAGTAATAAAATTATTTTTTCTAAAATATTTGAATTAGCGCCATATTTGAGCGCGTATGACGTTTCGTTTAAGCTTAATGGATAACATCTTGATGTTTTTTGCAAAGGAAATATAATTTACGGTGAATTTATGACGATTTTAAGGAGCAATGTATTAAGATGATAGATTTTTGAAGTAATAAGTTGTGATGCGCTTCTCTTCCTAAAAAACCTAAAAAACCAGGCAACCTTGACATTGTAAGGCAGTGCAGCCTATCGCTAGGCCGGGCGACAAGTTCATAGTCGATAGAATTCACTGCCGCTGCCATCCTTTGTTCTTGTCGCTCTGCTGGCACTGTCGCTCAGTCTCTGCTCACTTTCGCAGCCCTAACCCAAGAAGGGCGAAGAAGCGAAACTTATTTTTAATTCCTAAAATCAATCAACACATACCAAAATGTTTTGACACAATTTGATTAATAATAATAATATTAATATTTATTTATTTGAAACACACATTATTTAACAAAAAACATTTAAGAAAGCTTTGACTGCCGAACTAGGAACAAATCCCGTTTTGGACAGTCAAATTAACAAGTTTATTTCGTTTAAAGGCCATTATATAAAAATAGAAGGGAAAAAAGCTAGTATTGACATAGTGTGGTGATATAATATATACAGAAAAAGGTATAATAATTAATGATAAAGAGATTATGTATACCTGTTTGATGGGTTTAAAAAAATGCATTTAAATTTGAGTACTAAAAAAAGATAATATTATTGAGTAATATTGATAAGGTAGAGTTACGTGTCACTCAGCTTTATGAGCTGACGACGAAACTCAGGGATGAAGCCCGAAGAGGATGCAGCAAATAGTTAATAACATATTAAATGTATTTTATTCAGTAAGTACAAAAAGTAACTTTAGTAAATTGTTTATAACCAAATGTTTGTCCTTTTTCCTTTTCTTGGTTATTGTTTTTAATCCAGTTAAGATCTTTTCCCAAAGAGCACAAATAATGTAACATAAATTCAATCAAGTAAATCAAACCATGATATGGTAATAGTCATACTAGTTAGATAGAAAAGATGAAGGGTATTATACAATTCCAAGGATTTGTTATAAGCCCTAAGTAATATAGATAATGGATTATAAAATAATCCACAAGGTAAATTTAAAAAATTGAAAAGGTTCTTGGTACCTTATACTGCGTTAATACACCTATTTATGACAATTTCAATGGAAGATCAGTTTCGGCAAGTCAATCCTCTATGTTCTTTACCAATGGCGGGGTGGTTTTTTGTCCTCGGCTCGCGGCGGGCCGGGGGCGGTGGGGCATGGGCGGCTGGGCAGGGGCGGTGGGGCAGGGGCGATGGAGGCTGGAGAGATCTAATCATTCATTTCAGTCGACTTTCGGGATATTTTATGAAGGTTGATCAATGGAGTATGGAAGGAAAGAAGACAAATCACCTCTTATAAAAATGGAAATCTTTTACGTTTTTCAAACGCTTAAACTCGTACATCTTTCGTTTTGAATTTAGATACGGAATATTTTATGTTTGTAAAATACTGCTTTTTATTTTTTATTATGCAATAAATAAGGAACTCCAGTCCAATTTAAAAAAATATATATCCATAATGACGTTCAAACGTAAATATCGGAATATTTCATTTTTTTCCTAAAGTTAGTTGTCGTGGTTAAAATAATTTTCAAATTTTCAATTTTTCAAAGGCCGCCTAAACGCTCCAAATCAATGGCCAGTCAGTTTTGATCACTTTTGAGGTTAGAATGTCAAATGGCAAAACAAGGATGAGCTTAACCGTACATAATTGTACATTCTATTCATGGTAAACTATGATTAAAAATAACTAATAAATTTATGTACCTTTTTAGAAACTTTAACGAAAGAATAATAATAGTATTGACCATTAACATTATCGTAATATCCGTATTGATAATTGGTTTGATCATGAATACTCTAATTTCTTTCATTAATAAAGTTTTTTTATATTGAACAACATTTATAGAGCTTAAAGTCACCCAAATTAACTTAAAATTTTCCCAAAAACTAAAAAAAATACGTATTTAAAATATAAAACAAAATCGTTTTTTTTTTTTTAATACTAATCCAAAAACATAATACTCACTTGACTTCAGGTGTTTCAAATGCAATGGTACCAATATAACACTATATTTTTATGAGCTGATTTTTATAAATTCTACGTATAATTATATATAATAAAAGTTATATATTCAGAATCGGCGTTTGTTGATCTATATGAATATATATTTTAAAAGTCCTCAAATTTTTCACTAGAGTTCCTTATTATATATGTAATCCGCAATGGTTTATCCTTAAACTAAAATGTTCTCTAAATTGGCAACACAACCAGAGTGGAAGATACTCTCAGTATCGCCCTGGTGAAAGACCACCATTCACAATTGAAATTGTTGCTTGAAATGGCTTTTAGCCGTGTTTGGTGACCAGATCTGAATAGCCAGGTATTTCTCCACCTTATTCTTCCCCTTCTCGTTCCCCTCCCCAATACCTTCAGCCTCAAAACATTCCCCAATTGGGATGCAATAGTCTGACTGTCACCAGACGGTTGGGAGCAGGTGGGACTCTTGTGTGCTATTCATGTAAAAATAAAACATTTAAAAAGAAACTGAGCTGACTAACTCTGAACAATAATATAATGATATAACAAATTGTACTTACATTTAAACATGGCGTATTGTATTAAACTGCATAACGTTGTTTCAACGAAGGTCGACTTATTGACATTGAAACTGAAAATTGAGACAATTTTCTTCGAAATACTAATTTGGGAAATTTAGAAATGAATTTATTATCGCAGAAAAACAAGCAGTATAAAAATACCGCGCAATAGGTTAAAAGTATGGTTAAGAAAACAGGTTAAAAAACTCTCTCGCAACATATTATAACATATTAAACATATGACATTATTGATATACCTAAATAATAACTAAAGACATAAAACTCTCCAAATCATGCAAAAATTGAATTTAGTACCCACTTCCCCCGAAATATAATCATTGCTAATAAACAGTGAAGGAAAACATTGTTTTTAAATAATAATAATTCAAATTTAATTATCAAAAACAACCCAAATACTATCGAGCCAGATTTTTATTGTAATAATAAATTTAAAATATATGTGTTTTAAATAACAAAGATAAAGAAAATATTTTAAATAAATAGGGGGTATGTAAATTAATTTGTAACGGTTGCAACTATTTTTAAATAGGAAACACTTCTAGAAATTTCAGTATTAGGGTTAAGGAAAACCAAATGTTTTTAAATAATAACAATTATTCTGAATTTGCCAACCATGTTTAAGAAACCAATCGTTCTTTTGATATAAATAAAGGTTTAAAAATTTATATACAAATGCAACCGGTTTACAATCACACAAATTTGAAATTTTAGAAATCAGGAAAAAGCGTTATGGTGAATTAAATTTAATTAATAATCAAATATTTTTTTAAAACAGCTATTTCGTGAATAAATTTTTATATTAATATTTAAAATAAAAATAATTTCTTTTTTAATTTCTAATGTAAATTTGTTATTCATAATAATTTTTTATTGATATTTTTCATTAATTACTTACCCACTTTAATCAATTTTTGTTTATGTTTATAATTTGTGTATTATTACAATATTGTGTTCTATTTTTATCATTTGTCTACACTTAAGATTATTTTTTTTAGTAGTCTATATATTCCTGACGAGGAAAGCATCGCTATGTCTATATTAATACAAAAAATATTTTTTATTAATTTTTAAATTGATTTTTTATAATAATCGCTCCCTAGTTGGTGCATTCGCTAGATAGTGGAGTACAATATATTATTTTACTGGCTTTGGGTTGAGTGAAATGCTAGTTTTGTTGAAGTGAAGGAATGTTTAACTTTACGAGTTGCAGTTAGTTGCATTCAGAACAATCGAATTCAGAAACAATAATTACAGTAGTATGTAAGAAAATTTTAACTGCAAACCGAATTTATCGCTTTATGCACGTGCAGGTTTGTAGGGAATTTCTATTTCGCTTGCCAACATTTCTGAATTTATTTAGATTGTTTTTTTTAATAAGTACCATTGAAACTGAAACTCTTCTATTTATGTCTTTGGCTTCACGTGGCCGGCTTTAAATACATTTATATAACAATAAAAAACAAAATACATTTACACAAAAATATGATTGATTTGGTTTCCGATACGTTCAAAGAAATCTCGGTGCAAATGGTGAAAAAATTCCGTAAAACGGTGCCCAAATATATTAATATAAAAATAAATCAAATCATTAAATATGATCGCAATACATCATAATTACAGCAGCAACCTGTTTTATTTTTTACTTCCATGCCCATTATGCGTAAACGTAATTCACGACCCAACGACTTTTGGAGGTTTATACATAATTTATATTAAAAAATATATATATTTCCTCCTAGGGACACGAGAAAGTAAATTCCTCTTTGTTGATGTTTTATTTTTCCGTGCATTAGCGTGATTTAGTAATTTCTTAATGAAAAATTCAGGTAGCGGGAGGACCTCCCGGAGTAAGGTAACAGGAGCGCAGAGCCACGCGGTGGGATGGATGTTAAGCGGCGTGCAAAGGCGTCTCGGGGTCTATTTTGGTTGTGGCTGTGGGGAACTAACGGCTAGAAACAGTAAAAGTGCTTTATGATAGCGATGGGTCATGACTCATTTTGTTACGGTACCAGTTCGATATTTTCGTACGACGCAATAGTACGACTCAATTGAACGACGGTTCATTTAAGAGCCGGCACATATTAAAAGTCGGTCCCAATTCATACCCCACTTCATACGACTCCCACTACCGTATAGGTGTAGGTACAAAACGTCCAGATTGCAGATTGTCAGGCGCCATTCACGTATTGTACAGTGCAATAATTATTCTTATATCCACTCATTAATATACCCTAGACGACAAAAGGCATGATTTAAGATGCATCATGGAGCCAAATATTAATTACAAGTCCCACGGTCGTGGGATTAATAATGTAATTTGGGATTGTAGAAATTAGACACGTCTACGATGATTTTATATAATTAAATTATTATTATAATTAAAAAACAATCTTTCTTAAGTGGTTCCAAGGTTTGTCAAAAAGAGTCACAGTTAAACTGAGCCAAGATACGGTGTATCAGGAGTCGTGCGCTTACGGCTCATCAAAATAAACCGGCACAGTTGAAGGGCTCGTACATGAATGACTCATTCTTAATAATACTAAAAATATGTCGTCAATATCTGAGTAGGGTCCGAGAGATACGAGAACACTGACGTGACAGTCAATTGACTCATGTTTAAAATGCATTGTCAGAAACCATACCTTAGAGAAATTGCTGGTATTTGCATCTGACAACAATTACATACCAGCAAATCTTAGTATGTATTATATAATTGCATTCAAGACAAAATTAAAAAGATATAAATGTTAAGTATATTTGAAAAGAAGTCCTGAAATTAACCGAACAAAATAATTGAACCGTGTAAAATTGTACTGCATCTATTTAGGTAATCATTCTAGTTAAAAAAAGTGAATATGTAATTATCGTTTTTCTGGATTAAAATAAGAATCCATGGGGATGATCACAAGATGATCACAGGATGATCATAAGAAATGCGACCTGGGCGAGTTTCGTCATCAAAAAGTCTGGCCATTCGGCTGTAAAATTTCTAAAATAAAAATTTCACTGTTTTTATTTAGGTCTCTCGGGGCCAAAACTAATAGGTACCAAGTTAAAGGCACACGGGCTTTGATTTTAATCTACGAGGAAGAGACTTCTGAGTGTATCCTTTATGTGTGCAATAACCAATTAACGTTTAAAAAGGAAAATCATGAAGTGTACTCTAGTCACCGACAAATAAAATAATAGTACCCGCAAGTCCCCCTGGGTCCCTAGCCGCTCGTGAGGGAGGTCCTACCCGCCGATCAATACTGCCCCTCCCCGTCCCCCTGCCCGCGGGCCCCGCGCAGAGCTCGGTTAACACACTAGCCCAGAGAGAGAAACAACCGTATAAATACCGCCGCCATCCGTAAACGCTTTAGAGCCTAGAGAAGTGTCACGTGGTGTACTCTTGCGAATTGTCGCACCAGTATTTTCCTCGCCGCAAAATGAATGCATGTGTGTTTTTCGTCGTCGTTGCTTGAAGGAGATAGATACATTTATTTATTTATTTATTCGTATTTAGTTATACAAATGAGTATAATAATATAGTACATACAATAATAATTAGCGTGTAAAAGAAGTAAGTAGGTACAATATAAGTCGTAGAATAACAGTTTTACTTGTTGTTACATTATATCTGCAAGTTGTACAAAAGCATATAACAAGTGGCTTAGTACACAATATAATAACATCCGTATAAAAGAAGTAAGAAGGTAAAGACTATGTAAGTAGCTGGTTACAGCGCAATGGGTGGGTAATACGTTTATAATTATTATGATGTTGTAAAGCGTGTTTACAATACAACAAACCTTTATTACGTCTGATTGGCTGTTTTATAGAAACATAACATTATAAATTCAATGATAAAGTAGGTGCACATGAAAAAATTTAATAAATTTAATAAAAAAAACGTTAAAATAAACTCATTTTTAGCGTAGACACAGTGTTGTAACGGTAAACATCAATTGAGCTATACTAATTACCAAGTCTGTGCAATCTTTGAAAGGGAGAGTTTTCCATATACTTATTTGAAGTCGCTGGATTATTATTGATACAAGCCATAAGTGCGGGAAACACCGATTTATGCTAATCCCTAATACGGTACCCGAGGTCCGTCTACCTGAGGGTAATTTACAAACGCCCGGCTTTAAATCCCGGGAATTTCGCAGTCGCCAGAAAAAGGCAGTTAAAGGGATTAACAGCGAACTAATTAAAAGCCACCGAGCCACAGTTCGTAGTTCACGAAGGAACCCGAAGAATAGTTCGGATGGGATTAAAAAGGGGGACTTTGGCCGAAGCAAGGTCAGTAGTGGACAGAGACGAGTCGGTAGAGACCGTCCGGCTAGTGGTCGTAGTCGAGACTCCCGTCTCCTACAAAGCAAGCAGGCCACTTGCATCCCCAGCCCGAGACGCTGCGAGAAAACTCGGCAGGAACCGCCGAACCCCAACGCCCACCGTTCGAGTGCAGTCGAGTGCCCTTCGCCTCCTGCCCTCCAACGCCGTGATCCCATCAAGGCACATATCCACCACCGCAGGAATCACCACCGGACAGCAGTCGAGCGCCTCTGGCATCCTGCTGATCATCCTCTTGAACCGTCTGAAACCGGTCGTCAAGTGAAAGCCGAAACGCGTGTCCGCCCAGCACCAAAACCTCCCCCTACCGGAAGTACCACCTGAACATCAAGACGACTGGTAATCTCCCCACTGGACCGTGTGCAGATTACCCGTAAAAAAACAGTTCGTGTAATTAAGTGACATCCACAATACCTACCAGTTAAGAATGTATTTTAGATTGTGACTTAATAAAATACTTGACACTCAACGAAGTTACCTGTTTCTACTGAACCCCAATGACCCCATCATGTCAATTGGCGCCAACGTGGATTCATTTCGTGTTTGAAAAAACTGCCCTATGGGACAGATTTGAATTCGTACCCACACCCAGAGATCGGGTTCAGTAAATTCAAAAGTGCAGTGTAATTTCAATCTCAAAATTTAAATTTCAATGGTCATAAAAATGCCGCGTAAAAGTGAAAGTGACTCCAGCCGTACCGTTTACAAGAGCCGTAACAAACCCTCGGCCTCAGGTAAACAAAGCAGCCGACATACGGACCATGTCGCCCCCAAAAGCCAGCGTTCTAGAGCGAGGAAAGATTACACGTCGCCTAAGCGCGTCTCGCCCAGAAGAAAAATAGACCGATATTTCGACGCGTGGTCTCCGCCGAGGACTAAAACCAGCCATCTCTGGCAGAGCTATTTCTCCAACAACAATAACGATGCTAAACCGCATGTCAGGTCTAGTCATAGTTCACGCCGCCGCTCACCGTCAAGCACAAGCCAACGCTCCAGCAGGGATGATGATAAATGGAGGTCGCCAGCACGCGGAGATTATACGTCGGGAGAGAAGGAATATTATGGATCCCCTTCAAGAAAGCGGTCATATCATCGTGAGTACGATGAGCCACGATACAGACGCGGGAATGATACTTCAAGAAAGAAAGAATATTATGGATCTCCTTCAATAGTGCGTTCACATTATCGCGATTATGAGGATGGAGATTTTCGAGAACTATCTGAGAGGGACGATCATCGCTCGCGCTATTACGATGAACCACGATATGGACGCGAGGATTATTCATCAAGAGAGAAGGAGCATTATAGATCTCCTTCAAGAGAGAGATCATATTATCGCGAGTATGAGGATGGAGATTATCGAGAACCATCTGACAGGGACGATCGTCGCTCGCGCTATTACGATGAACAACGATATGGACGCGAGAATTATTCATCAAGAGAGAAGGAGCATTATAGATCTCCTTCAAGAGAGAGATCGTATTATCGCGAGTGTGATGATGGAGATAATCGAGACGATCATCGCTCGTGCTATTACGAGGAACCCCGATACGAAGAAGCGAACTCACCATCACGCCTGAACGATTATAATTACAGGCCGTTTCAAGGTTCGGTTGAAAACCTTGTGGCGCCCTCATCAAGCGAAGATATCAGACCACCACTAACAGCGGAATTCGCGAGACAAGATATTGACGATTGGAAAATATTTTCAAATAAGTGCGAGATATATTTCGAAACATGGAAAGTTCCAGAAGGCGAGAAGTGTGACATAGCGATAAGTCAATTTCGTGGCGTGAATTTAGCATTTTCTATGGCGTGGGGTCAAATAATCGAAAGCAAAGGACCACTTGATTGGAAAAGGTTCCGGGAGATAGTTAATTGGTGGTGCAATTTTCCGTTAGAAAAATTTCTGCATACCGCAGAGGCAACACCACAAATCATCGAAGAAGAAGAAACTGCCTCACCGCCTTGTCAACTGGAGATAAACACCGCGGCAGAGACAGCCAATAACGAGGACTCTGCCATATTTCCTAATGTTGGCGCTTCACCGGAGTTAGATCCACCTATCCAAAGTGAATTATCAGAAATAGAACCTCAATCAATTTCGCCTGTAGCGACGCCGGCCCATGACGTCATTAAAAACAAGTACGCAGAAGATGCGTCCCCTATGGAAGTGAGACCTACCGAGGTATACCAAATAGTACACTCGGCAGAAGTGAAAATGGCTGATGTACCGCAAACAATAATACCTAGCAGCATCATAATGGAAACCAGCGACAAACAGCAGACGGAGATATTGCCGATCGAATCCTGCAAATCAGAGAAATTGGAAATACGACAGTACACAACACCAAGTTCCAGCGAGGAACTCTATAAATATATCAAGAAGCCGGGGTGGAAATTAAAAGCAGCGCTGTTTCACCGCAAGAAACCGGGGTGGATTGATACAAGCCATAAGTGCGGGAAACACCGATTTATGCTAATTCCTAATACGGTACCCGAGGTCCGTCTACCTGAGGGTAATTTACAAACGCCCGGCTTTAAATCCCGGGAATTTCGCAGTCGCCAGAAAAAGGCAGTTAAAGGGATTAACGGCGAACTAATTAAAAGCCACCGAGCCACAGTTCGTAGTTCACGAAGGAACCCGAAGAATAGTTCGGATGGGATTAAAAAGGGGGACTTTGGCCGAAGCAAGGTCAGTAGTGGACAGAGACGAGTCGGTAGAGACCGTCCGGCTAGTGGTCGTAGTCGAGACTCCCGTCTCCTACAAAGCAAGCAGGCCACTTGCATCCCCAGCCCGAGACGCTGCGAGAAAACTCGGCAGGAACCGCCGAACCCCAACGCCCACCGTTCGAGTGCAGTCGAGTGCCCTTCGCCTCCTGCCTCCCAGCGCCGTGATCCCATCAAGGCACACATCCACCACCGCAGGAATCACCACCGGACAGCAGTCGAGCGCCTCTGGCATCCTGCTGATCATCCTCTTGAACCGTCTGAAACCGGTCGTCAGTGAAAGCCGAAACGCGTGTCCGCCCAGCACCAAAACCTCCCCCTACCGGAAGTACCACCTGAACATCAAGACGACTGGTAATCTCCCCACTGGACCGTGTGCAGATTACCCGTAAAAAAACAGTTCGTGTAATTAAGTGACATCCACAATACCTACCAGTTAAGAATGTATTTTAGATTGTGACTTAATAAAATACTTGACACTCAACGAAGTTACCTGTTTCTACTGAACCCCAATGACCCCATCATGTCATTATTAATGCTCATTTTACGTTTTATTGATTTGCAAATCACAAATCGTAAAATTTGTACTATTCTTATAATGTATGCTTTGCTTTGAGTACAGAAACAGATTGCACTTAATCAAAAAACACTGTAACGTATCGGACGTATGTTTTATAAAAATACTAGGCAGAGTCAACATTATTTTGTGGAGTGGAATTCAATTCGACATCAGCATGACGTGATTGTTATGAATCATGGTAATATATTTTTAGATGAAAATTACCCAAGAGTTCGCCCTCCGTAATTAGTGGAACTATGTCACACCCACTTGGAGAATGTTTTAAAACCGGAGTGTGTAATATATGTGACGGTCTCCGTGGTTGATTGGCTACGATCGACGGCTACTAATCCGGAGCTCGCGCGATTGAATCCAGGCGGGCGAAAGTAAATTTTACGTTTTATTTATTCATTTTCATTTATTTATTTTATAATATAAGCAATTATTGTGTAGAATAAATTATATGTACTGTAAATTATTAATATAAAATAGCGTATCGTGAACACCTTACTTGGATAACCTGTACTGAGGTGTTTTATGGTATAGCATTATTGTGAAATGGTTAATCAATTATCTTAATGAATAATGAACAACTAAAAAAAATATTGTAACAACATTTACATTAAATGCAAATTAATTATTTATATTTAATGTAAATGGTGTTATGTTTGATTTAGTGTAATCATGTTATGAAAAAAAAATCTGTTTCTTTTGTTTTTATTTAAATCGAGATATTAAGTTTTATTAAATGTGTTGGTGTATTTTCCCTTGTGTATTTTAAAGATGACTATGACTATGATGCATGTGACTATATAGTTTAATCGCATAGTATCTAAAATGTCTTTGTTAGTGGGTGGCGAGGATGTATTTTGTTGACATATATATTGGATTTGAAGAGATGAACGATTGCAAATTTAGTATAAAGTTATATAATTGTCATAACGTCTTAAAGCAGAATCTGTAACGTATGGCACTTGTAGAACAATTTTAATTATTGTCTTTTGTGCTTTTATTAGTGAGTCTATAAATTTAAATTTTACCAAAATAACTGAAAATATTTGGAATAAGCCGTTTATGGATTACCTTTCTTACATGATTTTCTCAAAGAACTAAATTCATTTTTACGATTTACTAATAGCGATGTTAATTGGTGATTTAATTAATATAAACCAAGTGAAAATGTCAAACGATTACTTTGAATGTTTATCATGTGCAATATATCTGTCTTATATGAACTAACCAACATGGAAACATAAATAACACTACGACTTTACACCCCAATATTTGTCAAATTACACTAAGGCGTTAAAATTACATTTTCATCTCTAAAAACGGATATTAAGGATCACAATCCAATCTCTTAAACACAAATTAAAAAGAAAATGTGGAATCTATTGAAAAAGTGTATGGTATATTAACTAGCTGACGTGTACCCGGCATTGCTCTGGGTTATGATTGGTTTGGAGTAAAGTTGGTGGTTGTCAATTCTAGTAAACTGGGTATAATTTTGAACCGGAGATAACAAAATTGTTAAAAAATAACACTGTTATAACCACGCCTACCACCACTTCTATAGTAACCCATACAGCAGCCCTTACCCATACCCCTAACCGTACTCCTATACCTACCCTAGTAGTAAACTGGGTATAATTTTGAACCGGAGATAACAAAATTGTTAAAAAATAACACTGTTATAACCACGCCTACCACCACTTCTACAGTAACCCATACAGCAGCCCTTACCCATACCCCTAACCGTACTCCTATACCTACCCTAACCCTACCCTACCCCTACCCTATCCCTATCCTATCCCTAACCTTACCGTTACTAAAATGACTCTACTTAAACTAGTTCAAAACTTCCTGTTAAACATTTATATAAACATTAAAAACAAACATGACAATAACCTAAATATGAGAATAAATAATTCTAATTGCAACTAAGTAAGATTCTCAGTCTCGAATGAACTCGATAAAGCTGAAAATATTAAAAATTTGATTGGCAATCTCAAATTAATAAAACCGGAATAGATGGAGTAGATGGGACTCTTGAGAAGGTTCGACTCAAGTTTATGATTCACTTGGGAGTCCTCGACTTCTTCTACCATTCACATTAGAAAATAATAGAGAGTAGTTTGAATGAAATCAAACATGTAACCAAAAAAAAAAACAATTAGATTCTAACCCATTTAAAGCGACAATAATTATGTCAATATGTAGAAAGACATAGTTTTCATTATGTTTTTTGACTTTGATCAATTGTATTATGCAAAATTCTTCGTTATCGACAGTGATATACCGTTTTATCTCTTGGCCTGCAGAACGGTGGAAGAGACATCCCTGTTCAAACTGATTTCTTTGGATATCTACATATTTTGTAGCTGTGAGGTGCATTTTAACCCAAATATTGCTTGTGGTAAAATAATACATCTCCCACATATATTATTTTCCTATAAGCATGTGTGCTATTTTTCTATAAATAGTTTTTTTTCCTAAATGTATGTAAGTTTCTGTACGTAAGTATGAAAGTTTTTTATCTCTATATGTAAAAATGAATGTTTGTCTCTCTGTCTCCTGCCTCGCTAAAAAATACCACAGATTGCTCTTATTAGAACCGGGAAGGGGTTTAGAGAATAGTTTGAATGAAATCCAATTTGTAAAACTGTTGCTATAACGTTTTTAAATTAGTATGAAAAACATTGAACCCGTTATGTGTTATATTGAGGTTAGCCCATAGATATACCACTCTGGTTAGTCACAGATTACATATTCAAAAGAAGAAGGTTTGTTTAGGTAGAATATTTTCAAAATGGAAAACACAAGTAGGTACCCACTTAAGAACTATATTATTTAGATATTTTTCGAAAAAATAAATGTTTGGGATTAAATAATTTTTTCAACTGAATCTTTCCTTTTCTTTGTTTAGTATAGTAATAGTCGTCACAAGACAATACATTCACTGTCAAATCAATTATGGCACCCAAACGACAAGAGTTCACAACTTTATTAAAAAAAAAAAAAAATATATATATATATAAACCCGAGCAAGGCCGGGAACACATCAGCTAGTATATCATAATAAAAACAAAAAAATATTCTAAATTATTGAAAATAGAATGAGCAAAGGTATTCTATTCTCCTCAAATTAATACCAAATTAATGCAAACACACGACAGTTTTATAGATCCTCGCACATTTAACATTTTCCCAAAACATATGAAAATGACTACTAGTACTGATTTTAAATCATTCTGCCATAATTTTACTTCTTCTATATAGAGTGATAACTCTATCTTCTATATAGAGTGATAACTCTATATAGAAGAAGTAAAATTATGGCAGAATGATTTAAAACCAGTCGGTCCTAATAAAATTAAATAAATCTCGTGGTTATAAAGAAAGTTATTGTTTTATTTTCATTACTTATTATATATATATACATATACAGAGTTACGTTTTGTCAAGTACCTCTACAAGAAGATTAAATAAATAAATCGTTTTTAGCTCCCGTTTGAATTCCCAAGCCAACCAAAATATCCTTAAATTGCGTTAAACGAAATAACGTAACCTTGTTGTGCTTTCAATTAATGAGGTTCTGCGACTTGTGGAGCAAGGAACACGCTGCGAGGATATTAGGATGCTAGGATAGTCTCGCGGGAAGCTGTGGAAATATAGCAAAGTACAGTACGAGACGTTAGTACAATCTCCAGTGCTCCGCTCGCATTGTTTAATACGTCTAGCCTTGTATAATCCCCTTGTTAAGCCACGTGAAATATACGCCCGATGCGCGATACTCGATTATTATCACGCCTTCCGCGGATAATCCGACGGATTTATACGGAATTATTATTAAGGCTCCAAATTCAGTGCGGACCGAAAACAGAGTTGTCAGTGTATCGCATTAACGAACACTTTTTTGAGCAGGCTGTAGTTGCTTAGCATACATAATAATATGTACATATATATAATCACCTCGTATGTATGTTGATCCAGTAAGATTTTAATGATCTATGTTGATCCACATTTAACACCATTTATCTGGGCTACGATGGAATATATATATGTAAATAGCCAGATCTAGCAAATTAATAATTGAATTTATCCTATTATTTATTTCGAAAAAAATCAATCCAATTTTATCACACGATTTTCGAAAAAAAAAGTTTCGACTACTGTAAGAGTGGTTATTAAGAAGAGTAAGAATTGTACTTCGGGAGGAGTTATACACGGTGTCCGGAATCTCGTGGTATAACTGGAAAATTGGTAAATCTACATCACGTTTGGAGTCGATTTGGTGGTAATGATGATTTTTATTTTATTTGAGCTTTTGTTTTCTAGTAAAAATTAATACTTCTGCGTCTTCAACTATTAGCTGTTTAGTGTTTTTTTTTAAATATGACGAAGCGTATCCCCGGCTACAAAAAAATGTTAACCCTTTATTTACTGGAAAAAAAAACGAAATACTCAGATCGACAAAATACGTTTTTTCGAGTTTTTCACCAGTTTCCAACATGTACGAGTTTGCGGACACAATGTACGAGTATAGTCATCCATTTCAAGTTTACGTGAAAATATTACGTACATAATGATTATTTTTTCCATTAACTCTACACAGGACGCTTAGAGGAAAATATTTTCCCTTCGGGCCAATATCATCTTTGTGGATACTGTATGGATGAATTAAATTACTAAGAATAAACACACACGGAATAAATTATATGAATAAATAGGCACATAAAGATTATTTCATTCTGACACTGAATTTAAACATCCTTTTAAAGTTTTCGTTGATCGGAAAAAAAACCGAAGGGTCAAATATAATTTAAAGCATTTTTATAGACAATCAATCTGTATTTTCTTAATAAATATCTCGTTAAATACGAAATTATTCCTAGCAGGGACTCACTCCATTAGTAATCGAAGTGTTGAACATTTATTCGAATGAATAAGTTAAACTGTTTCAAAAGATTTGTTTTCGATTGTTTTGAAGACGATGTCCCCCCTTTCCCATCGATTTCGAATTTTGTCGAAAACTTCAGAACATTATGCGATTGTGAAAATATTTTGGAAATTAATGTTTCGATTACCAACGTTATTAGATTGGATTTATTACGAGTTTCAGTCAATGATGTATTCAGTGGCGTGCACAGAGTCAGGGTAGGCAGCAGGGAAAATAGTGAATTAATTGATGTTTTAGAAAAATTAAAAAGAACGTAGTACGCTTTTGCTAAGAATGGCTAAGCTGCTTGTTTCAGCCATTTGCTGGGATTACCTGCCGCATCAAATACCCAATTAACTGCTTCATTTATTTTTCACAGATTTAAAAAACTTTTTTCGACTGCACAATTACATGGAAGAAAGCCAACATAATATGATAATCATTTCGTTGGTAAAGTGTAGTAATCAGTGGAGGTATCAATAAATGACACTGGTTGGTAAATTTGTAATTTATGCCGATAGGCACGGCCTTTTGCGAAACCAACACAAACGAATCTTCTATTGCTCATTGCACACATGTACATTTTTTGTATAGAATACTGTCAAAATTTGAATATCACATTTTACATAATTAGTTCCTGTTTTTGACACGTTATATCAAGGTGCTAGATGGGACGCAGCGGTCCTGCGATTTGTAACTGGAACTTCACGCTGACAGTACCTATAGTTAGATTTCTTGCAATGTTTTCATAAATATGAATATTTTTATTTGGGTAAGGTAGGGTGGCAGTGCTATTGTGCCTATATGAAGCATGCTTCTGAATGGATTGCTCCCGTAGTGGAAGAGATAAAATAAATTGGACATAAACGACTTTTGCCGTTAAAGCTGATGCTATTTCAAAGAACCTTTCATTCACGAATGGCATCTAGTGCATCCATGAACACTGAATGCATATGGTGCACAAATAGGCCTGAAAGTGCAGTTGAATATGTACCAGCGAATCCATCCAATGTAAACCGATGATTAATGAACGTCAGCGTCCAATTTAAAAAAAAATAATGTAAATTAAATTTAAGAATGTTATTACAGCATGTTATTTTTAGTTTTTTATTATTGTGACAGCTGTTTCGGCGTTCAAAGCCATTTTAAAATTGTGGTTAATCCACATTGTGACGACTTATTTATATAATTTTATTTACTCCCACCCAATACTAATTTGGACAAGTTTTCAAAAATAATGATTTAGTAAAACCGATTTAGTTAGAAAATAATTCAAATTCTCTGATCTGTGAGGTTTTTACATTTATAATGTGTTTCCCCGTATTTCAATGATAATATTTTCTTAAGTAATTCATTTAAATGAGTTATATTGTTTTGACAATATGAACACCATGAAAAGTGGTGAATAATAATAACAGCTGTCACAATAATAAAAACTAAGAACTATTGCAGAACTTAATAATAACATTATTGAATTTGATTTACATTATTTAAAAAAAAAATTAAATGGAGTTGTACGAGTTAAACACAAAAATAATTAATAGTAAGTATCCAAATTTGAAAACCACTTGGATAAAGAAGAATTATAATTCTGTAGACGGATTTAAAAAAAATAATGACCCTGAGAGTATTTTTCCAGTTGAGTAACCTTACTTCTCGCCATCGTTCTAATTTGTAATTGAGTTTTTTTTTAACCAGAAATTTGGTACTTAAAAACATTAAAAAACCTGTTTATTTTGCTGGACAAATATCCCCGAATAAAAAAGCGAAAACCTTCATTTTACATAATTCATTTGAAAATCACCAGAGAATATTTTAAAAACAAGTTTTTCGCCCATCAGATAAACAAAGCGCTTACGTTACATGTAATGTATGGGCCATTTATCAACTGGCTGTTGAAAAAAACTTACAGAAAAGCACTTTTTGAAAACCAGATTACAATAGTTCACAATGCCTGTAATAAAATAAACGACATCACATGAACCGATAAAGCGAAAAACAATTTAATGTGATCATCATGAAGTTATACCCAATTTAAAAATCATTAAATTGCCAAGCATTGTGAGAGTTTTTTTCATTTCGTGACTCTTTCTCATGGGGCTATGAATTCTCATAGCTCCGTGCGTTTTCTGCTCCCTGAAGAGCACCAATTATTCACTTATGCCCCTTTGATCGAGCATAGTGGTATAATTATTTTGTTTGCGCATACATGTCGTTGAAAATGTACTGAATTATTTTTGTTTATGCATACTGTTTTAGACGGATTTTAGTAAACATCTTTTAAAAAAAATTATCTTAACGCTTGCAACTGATTTGAAATATATCTAGGTAAAATTAATTCAGAATGTACATAGAAAAACTGTCTTATTGATTTTCCATAAATGAATTGCAATCTTCTCGACTGTGAAGTTACGGAACTGCTTTTTGGATCATGATAACATTTAAAACCTGCTAAACTACCTTTGTAGTTTGTCAGCAGGTACGTATTGACAGCATGTATATATCGTCACAGGAAAGCAATATTGCTATAACATCCAAAGCCATGTAAAAAAACGCAGACAAATATATATTAAAAAAAGTAATATTAAAGATATTTTCCAACGTCTTACAGGTCTTATTTTTCTCCATAGAGTCACTGGACTAAAATAACTGTGGAATGGTGTATACAGAACATCTTTTTGGGTAGTGGTGGTTATAGCAGTATTGCTTTCCTGCCACAATATGAAATATGGTACATTTCAAAAAATCTGCAGAGGTATATACAATATGATGATGGCAAATTAGCACGTACAGGATTATATTATCGATGACAGAAAACCGAACAAATGCGAGGTTTCATTATATTCTATATGCACACATTTAGTAGGTATATTTTTATTTTAAAAGGAAAAGTAAAATGAAAACGCAAAAACCAAGTAGTGTAAAGATACTTTAATAAAATAGATTCAGATATACATTAGTTAGAATAAAATGAAATGTTGAAAAGTAAGTTCTAATTAGCAACACAGGATTGTAGGTTATCAATATAAATCATTTTTATCTAGCCAATTTATTAGATTTTACTTGACTTGTTAAATTGAATTATTTTTTTAATTAATACAATTTACTTTATTTATTATTTTTTACTTTATTAATTATTTTTTTAATTAATACAATTTACTTTATTAATTGATAAACTAAAGTTCTTAAAAACTTAAGACAAGATTTTTGTGCATAGCGCAAAGGGTAACAATTATTTTTATAAACAATAATTATTAGCCTGAAACACTCATCCAAATTGAAAAAAACCTTTCCGAGCAAAGATAAATGTCGCCGACAGGATGTGTCATGTCTTGTTACAATTTGCTTTGTTTAAAACCACTGTATTTAATATATACATATTTGCATGTTTCAGTAGAAAGCTCCGTCTTCAGGATAAACAATTTACCTACTAATTCAATGACAAGTACAGACAAATAATAAGAAAATAAAACCAATTAACACACAATCAAAAATTAAAAACGATTGATGAAAGTAGGTAAGTGATTAATTAAAAATGTAAAAATAATTGACTAAAAAAATTTTGCTAAAATATTAAATAAAATAATTTATTCACCAGAAATTAAAAAAAAGGAATTATTTTTATTATAATTATATATAAAAAAATAATACAGGAGTAGTTATTATTATTAAAATTTACATAGATTTACATAGTACCACCAATCCTTCATCATGAGTTTATGAGTGGATCAGTGAATAAGGAACTCCAGTGAAAAATATAATTGCTCTAAAAATACAAAATTTTAAATTCATGTAGATCAGCAAACGTCGATTCTGAATATAAAACTTTTATTATATATAATTATACGTATAATTTATAAATCATTATTTAGAAGTGATTAAAAAATGATCTCATCAAAACATCTGGTTATGTTGGTACAATTGCATTTGGAACATTTGACGTCACGTGCGCATTCGGTTTTTAGATTAGTATAGACATTTTTATTTTTCACCCTTATTTTGTATTTTAAATAATTATTTTATTAGTTTTGGAGAAATTTTAACTTAATTTCTGTGACTTTAAGCTCTATAATTGTTACTCAATATAAAAAAAACTATTATTCGAGTATTCATGAGTAAACCAATTATCAATTAATTGATATGATAATATTAATGCTCAATACTATTATAAAGTTTCTTAAATAGTACATAATTTTATTACTTATGTTTAGTTATGGTTTGATAAGAATAGAATATAACATTATGTACGGTAAAGCTCATTCTTGTTTAGCAATTTGACATTCTAACCTCAGAACTGATCAAAACCGACCGGCCATGGATTTGGAGCGTTTTGACGAGTTTTGAAAAATTGAAACTTTGAAAATTATTTTAACTGTGAAAACAAAAACGAAATATACTGGTATTTATGTTTGAACATCATTATTGATAAAGAAAAATTGGAATGAAGTTCCTTATTGTCTTTGTTTTGATAGAAAAATGTCAATTGAAGACTTAAGCATAAAGCTTTCTTCCTCTTTTTAAAAGGAAAGGAAAGTCTTCTCAACGGTGACACGAGCCTCTTGTCACCGTTGAGGTGAAAATAAAACAAATAAAATAAACGTAGAAATTTTTCTATACCTACGACTATATGGTAAAGCCTTTAAAAATAAGATGAAAAACTCAAAAAGGTCATTACCACGATCCGAATTAGATCTCCGGGACCTTCCGGCTGATCTAAACCATTGCTATCAAGATCCCCCCTATTACCACCGTGTTTAATCAATACGTACATTGAATATTTAATTAGCAATACTGCTTCAAGTTTTCCCCGATGGATATACCGCCACAAAGTGGGAAGTAAATTCCGCGACACCATCCAGCTGCGATTTCGTGCAAATTACATAAGATATTATTTGATGTATTCCAAGAAGACGTAATTCGTTTGTAGGTTACGTTCGACGGAATTCAATTTGACAATTCTAAATATAAATCCCCAGTTGAGTTACTACACAAATAGTATGTAATTTATTATTCTTTGGTTACTGGCCAACATTGAGATCGGATGATCTCAACACATCCGAGGTAATACAAGACGAACTGATATATACCAAGAAAAGTGCAATATCATGTTCCTTTTTGAAGAAAACTGTTATTTTTGTTCAGGACGGGGAGAAACTGAAATGAGAGGGTCAGGAAATGTTATTTGTTCTCCCGGACTTTAAATTGAACTCAATTTCAAGAGACCCCAAGTTCTTAGTTTCCTTCGTTCAGGCCAGGGTTCTTCAATTTAATTTTAAAAGTATAGGATCCTCTTAAATGTTCTCCTGGAGAATAAATAATGTATCAATTGCAAGTTATTGAAGGATTATAACACAACATGAATAGAAAATATTTTAATAAATTAAAAAATTACTTTGCATTCAAGACTTTATTAATATACACACGTATCAATATTATATATTCCATTATGTATTCTACATATTCCTGATGAAGAAAGCATCGTTTTAGAAAAATGTAGAAATCTGCGTATATTAAATATAAAGTTAAACCACTATGTAACATTTAAATAGAAACATATTTCGGAAGCAAAGCTTCCCTCATCAGGATACAAAGTATGTTGAGAAATAATGAGAAGAATAGACAAATAATAAACACAGAAAAATAATAGATAAATTACAAACATAAACAAAACTTATCAATAAGCGATGATAGTAGGTAAGTAATTAATAAAAAATGTATAAATAATTGAAATAATATAGATTTTTTAAATATCTAAGTAAATAAATTACATAAACTAGAAAAAGTATTAATAGTAAATTAAGTATTAATTATGATCAATTTAAAAAAAGCCATTTTAAATATATGTTTTCAAATTAATACCTATATTTAGAATAATATTGATAAAAAATAATAATAACCATTTTTTGATGTATTGTGTTTTTCGTTGATTTTTTAAAAATAAATTAAAATAAAAATTTCTTATATAAGTCTAATACTTTATAATAGTTTTATTTTTTTTTTATTATTTTAACATTTTTAATTAATTACTACTTTCATAACTTATTGTTCATTATTGTTTTAATTCATAATTTGTTTATTCTCACGTTATTATTTTTCTATGTTTATTATTTGTCTATTCTTGTCATTATTTCTCAGCACACTGTGTATTTTGATGAGGGAAGGTTTGCTTCTAAAACACGTGAAAGAGTCCCATTTTGTTTGTTCCAGATTTACAAAATGTTTGATAAATAACAAAAAAACATTACAAATATGAACCCCATGCTAAGCTGGGTAACCTACAAACTATTAGTACATAAAATACTCACGTAAATTGTAACAATAGTTTCAGCAACTGCAACATTGAAAAATTCTCTTGTACCTAGACTTCACGTAATAATTTTTCAGACAATGTAGATATGTTCAACTGCTCAGAATACAAATGCAAACAGACGATTATTGCATTCATCCTCAACAATTATTAATATATGTGTCTAGAATGTAAGTATTAGTGAGGTATGTTTTGAATAATCGCCTCTGTAGCTAATTACTAAGAACGGTACTTACACTATATTATTCCTGTATTTGTTCGTTATACAAACGAAATATTTAATAAATTAATTAAATAATATACTTTATAGCGTAATTATTAATAAATTAATTAAAACATGTACTTTGTATTTACCACTCTATAGATATACACAGATTCGAAAGCGATGCTTTCTTCATTAGGAATATATGAATACTAAAAATAATAATATCAAGTATAGGCAAATGATAAAAATTAGAACAAAATAATGTACGAATAGACAAATTATAAACATAAACAAAAATCGATAAAATAATTAATAAATTTTTGAATTCATTTAATATACTTTGTATTCATCACTTTATTAATATAAATATGTCTACATGTTTCGAAAGCGATGCTTTCTTCATCAGGATTAATAATATGTTGTATAATTTATTTATTAATAATGACGCCGCAAAGTGAAAACCAATCGTCTGAAGAAATTATTAAATATTTAAGTGTTGTATTTCATGTAAGCTCTACATGTTATCCATGTACCTGCTGTGATGTGTTTTGCACCTGTGTGACTATTGTAACCAATTAAATATGTAAAAGCCCATGTAGGGGGGAGGGGTATGTAATATAATAAATAAATAAGACAAATATTCATTTTCGTATATTTATGTATTCGAACAAACGGTTTAACCGGTTGAATGACACCACTAGTTTTGATCCAGAGTTGCCTAATTTGATTTCTCACGGAGCTCGGTGATATTATTTCCGAGTGTTTCTAATTTTAGACTCACGTACATGTGGTCTACGGTACATGTTTGGGTGGATTACATTATATTCCTATCAAGTGGGTTGTGAAGGGTAAAAGTTGGTAGAGCTACCCCCTCTGATATGTCTCCATACTGGCAACGTGTCTTTATCTTAGGCGGTTCCCTCATGTGCCAGGCAAGGAATCAACATAACCCGAGTGCTGTGGGAATGTGCGATACCGAGAGCGCCCATTCAATATATTTTCCTACCGACCCATGAGGGAGCCACCTTAGTTGTATAGTTGCTTGAAAAGTTGGACGATTTATTCTTACTTAAGCAAATATATTAAAAAACGCCAGAGATGTTTGAAATATTTTTGTTGTGATAAAACTACACCTTCTGTCCGGTGTATTTGAGCGTATTTCTGAGCTAGTTGAAAAAAAACGACTCTTAATCCTCTATAAGGGATTTCTTTCTCTGTATCATCCACTATATTACGTATTATGCAATTTCATATATTTTTTCGTCATGCGAAATATAAAAATACGTTGATTTTTTTTCACAATGTCGTGCAGTCATATTATATTATATTATGCATCCTCTAGATCAGGCTATAATAATTTTTATTTAAAAAAGTATTTTCTAAAAATTAAAAACCTTTCCCTTTATAACTTCTCTGCGTCATTCACTTATACATTATTATACATATCATAAAAAATGTTACATTTGTATATCTACTATAATCATGTTATTTTTTTGTTAACTTAAAATATATTTTTATTTCTGTACACAAAATCATTTAATGTTAAAATATGTGAAAGCTCACCGTGGCGTTAAAAATTAATAAATAAAAAATAAAAATATTATTTCTTGTATTAAAATCCGGTTTAATATAAGAAGGGAGATTTCTGAGAGATAGGAAGGCTATCTTTACAATTTATTTTGAACCTCTATTCCTAATGCACATCAATTCCAGTAGTTTTTTCAAATAAAAGTATGTGTAATAAAAATATTTTATAAACAGGCCACAGGTGAACGTCGTAATATTTGTACGAAGATCGCTACTTTGCCTAGTGCGGAGTAAAGGAAGCGACACACAACACAAGTCCACACGTTCCCGTAAGTTAACAACCTTTCACGGGGAGTACCCGCGGCGCACGGGAAAAATCTCACATTGCATAAGTAATGACAAGCATAAACAGGCAGTAAAGTCCTTCTCCCGGCTGTAAGGGCTTCACGAACAAATGTTACTGGGAATTATTAACGATGCCCTACTTAACTCTGCGTGAAGCTGGGGAATAGGACGCGTAAAGGTTCCCTACAACTGAGTACGGGAGCAGGGGTAGGTACTAACTAGGGCTGAACCTAATATATTCGTAACAGGTAACGTAAATATCGATAGTGATTCCTTGTTCTTAGATGTTAGCGTTCTAACCGTTCCGAGTATGGAAGTGATATTTTGGTATCCATATCTATTGAATAATGATTTGTTATGTGATATCTGATGGATTATCGATATGTGTTTTCTAAATATATGGATATCGATATGTAATTGTATTTCAATACGTGATATAATATGAATATCTGGATATTGATATTTGATATATGAATATCGATATGTGATATCTGAATATCTGTATTTCGATATGTGATATATGAATATCTGGATATGCATATGTGATATATGAATATCGATATGTGATATCCGCATATCTGTATATCGTTACGTGATATATGAATATCTGGATATGCATATGTGATATATGAATATCGATATGTGATATCTGCATATCTGTATATCGATACGTGATATATGAATATCTGGATATCGATACAGGAATCCTGTGTATATAATCTTAGGATAAATTCTCCAATTCCCCGTATTTGTGCGTAATATAACGCACAATTTCACAACATCAACATTATTCATAATACCATTTCAAAATATCGAACCGAAGTAATTCGTATGACCACAAATTGATGCACGAGTATAAAATGTACTGAGAGCATCTCCTATTCCCATCTATCCACTTCTCTCTCTCCTCCCTTCCTTCTTATTTTATTTTTTATTATTTCTCTTATTAGTTCCATAAATAAAACACCTGTATATAACCAATGTTAAACTTTTGTTAAACTTCCTTTGTATATATATTAAAAGTTGTTTGATATTTACAAATAAAAAAATAATCTGCTTTTGGATAAAACACCGTGATAATGAAATTGTCGACATCCATGTATCGTAAAAACCCGTCGCTCGACAACTATCGACGATAGAGCGGTAGAGTGCAAACGGTAGGACAAACAAAAATCTTGGAACGTTAATATTTGGGAACGGTGAAAATAACGTAATACCGGCAAACTAATATATCAAGATTCGGTAATATCACAATAGAACAGGAATGATTCAGGCTACTTACTGCTCACCTGGTACTAACTTGCTGTCAGCACTGGATATGGTCTTGAGTACGTTTTCAAATAAAACTAAAAAGAGTAGACATTGTCATAAAAGGTATTCCGCACCAAATTCAAATAGTGTACTCAGTAATATATTAATACCCTTTATATGGAGGCTTTTATTTACTCCTTTAATCATAATGACATCAAGAGTCCTGGAAAAAAAATCATATTTAAATTAAATCAGCATGTTACCATGTAATATATGATTTTTAAAAAAAATATAAACAAATTAATTACAGAGAAAGAAAACAAATGTCATGGAAATTACATTAAATAGGATACGAAAGAATAAACTGCAATCGCCAGATACCTAATAAATCGAATAAATCTTACTAATTAACTAACTATCACGCCGTTTCCCCGCAGGGGTAGGCAGATAGTACGGAATATCAAACGACTCGATCTTGGCATACACCTCTTGTTTCATTCACATCATACATCGTCTCATAAATTTTCTTATGTTATTCTGACTTCTGACATGGCTCGACTGAAGTATTTGATTCACTTGATCATTGACGGCCTCCATGGTCGAGGGGTAAGGCTCTCGACTACGAATCCGAAGGTCGCGGGTTCAAATCCCGGCGAGCGCAAGTAAATTTTAATTAATTAATTTGTGATGTTTCACATTTAATTAATTTAAAAATAATATATAGTATTATTATTTTTAATTGATTGCCCTTGAGGTGATTTTCTCACGAAAACGGCGCTATAGAAATAATCCATTTATTATTATTATTATTATATTTGCGCACGTTCCAGAGTGGAAGATACTCTCAGTATCGCCCTGGTGAAAGACCACCATTCAGAATTGAAACGTTGCTTGAAATGACTTTTAGCCGTGTTTGGTGACCAGTTCTGAATAGCCAGGTATTTCCCCTTTTTCCCACCTTCCTTTCCCCCTTCTCCTTCCCCTCCCCAATACCTTCAGTCTCACAACATTCCCCAATTGGGTATGCCATAGTCTCACTGGCTCCAGACAGTTGGGAGCAGTTGGGACTCTTGTGCGGTATTCATATAAAAAAAAATCTTCCTAGGGCGTCCCCGACTTCTTCAAACAAAAATCTACTTGTTTCAAACACCGATGGTTCCTACTTTATGATACAATGTATACTGAAAAGAAAAAAAAGACATATTAGCATAGACAAAATTAACAATACGCGTTGAGAGAAGGTCAATAAATGGGTATTAATATTAAAATAATAATTATTAATTATTTTTCTGTATAAATTGGTGTCGAAACATTTAAATATTTTATTACTATTATTTTTTTAATCATTGAAGACAATATTATTAATTCTTAAAACGAAACATGAAAAATGGAACGATTTTATGGTTCATTTTGACATTTGTTAATATATTCTTCGATGACTACAAATATATTACAATGATATTTATAGGCTTCAATAAGTTATTTATAAAGAGAACATGCAGATAATTATTTATAAAAATTGTAAAGCAAGTTATTTCCAAAGCGGAAAGCACTTATAAATTCCATGGTGAAATAAAGTTTTTTTAATTGGATCGTAACGATAATAGCATATAATTATATCCCAGAAGTGAATATTGAAGTTAATTAATATCAAACAATTGTAAATATATCATAATAGTTACCCTCCTATTCTTAACCTTGATATTCCAACTACGATGGGAAAATCCTAGAATAAACCATTGAAAAATGTTTTTTTTCGTACTAATCCAAAAACAAAATGCGCATGTGATGTCAGATGTCCCGAATGCAATTGTACCAACATAACACGGTGTTTTTATGAGATGATTTTTTATTCGCTTGTAAATAACGATTTATAAATTCTACATATAATTATCTATATGCATGTATATTTTCACTGGAATTTCTTATTTCAACGTCCTTTTGTCGATCTTGGTACTGATATACTTGAGAGTGGAGATTGTGACTTTAATATCGGCTACCTTTGTCTTGCTCCCAATCCAAACGTCAGTCATTCAGTGATATATTTTGTGAAAATGGTTAAGTATCATTTTACGGTGTCCAAAATCAAACCCGCAATTTTCTTGTTCAAGATAAAATGCACATACTAGTAAGCAAATATGCAAGCAATCGATATGTTATTTAAGGTCTTTTTATTATTATTTTTTAATCATCGAAGATAATATCAACAACTCTCAAAATGAAACATGAAACTGAAAAGACACAGAAAAGACAAAGAAAACGGTAGCAACTGGGACTCGAACCCAGGACCTCATGGTTTATCCGGGACCTGCACTCTAATCCACATCATAATTCGACTTCTAAAAAACTGTCAATATAATCTTCAATTAATTCCCATGTATTTAGGCTGCCACCTTTTTTATATCATGACTAGAAGATTTTACCAGAATTTATTTGTAATCTTTAGATAGTGTCTCGGACAGTAGCGTGCATTCCACAAAAGATGAAAAGCTGTGGCTACCCTAAGAAAATATGGTTAATAATAATAATAATAATAGGATGATTTTTATAGCGCCGCTTTTGTGAGAAATCACCTCAGGGGCGCTGTACAAATATTACTTCCTATTCTTATATTATTCTTATATTACGTCTATTCTACGAATTTATTATTATTTATTTATTTATTTTATTTTTTTTTATTTTTTTTTATTTTTTTTTATTATTTTTTTATTTTTTTAAATTTATTTATTTATTTATTTTTAATTTTTAATTTCAGTTAATTTCAGACAAAAGTGTATTTCTTCTGTGTATTTGGAAGGTACCTTTATTTTAAAATAATAAATCGTATTATTGACTCATCTTCTTTGTTACAACTCATCCAGTTACTTGCCGTAGACTCAGAAAATGAATTGCTGTACCTCAATCAACACTTCTAATTATGGGTACCATTCTCCACTGTTAATTCAAGCCAGGGCCGTTGAAAATTTTGATACCAGTCTAGATGGTTTTAACTATTGAAAATAAACTTCGAAGATTATCATTTAGTATGTCTAAAATCATGGACTACCAAAACCTTATTCAGGCTTTGACTTAAATGTTTTATGAAATGTATATTTTTATCATTGCTTCCATCACGTATTATGTATGTACTGTTCTTGTTCTGTAGCTCTTGTTTATCTCATTGTGTGTAATTGGACAATGGTTCATTCATATAAAAATAAATTAATACATTTATTCATCTGGCCATAACAATCAATGGAAGATGATTATAAAATAGCCACATTCAAATATTCAATGCATAATAATTCATACTCGAACTTGAAAATCTAAACACAGCCCATCCTTGGCCACGGATCAATGTACGCCACTGGGCTCAGATATACCTATCCAAATTTTATTAGTTCAAGTTTCTATTGATCCTATAGCCTCCGGGTCCTAAGTCAATCATTACACCTGCTGCACAGAGAGGCCCGGCTGTTAACTGATGAGTTAGGAATATTCGAAGAATCCGTCGTTCAATTATTCATGGATTTTGCCCATTATCATTAATTTGTAACGTGTGTACAACCGGTTATAATATTGATTGATTGTTATGCAAACGTATGTAAATTATCTAAAACAAGGGGTTTAATGGCCATTGTGTTGCGTTGCAGGGGAATAATTCACTAATTAATTGGTAAACATCAAATCAAATTAACCGTCATTATTGTTCTTCATTGATGTACGTCATGTACTAGTGATGTGCTTGCAAAACCATCGACAGCGAGCTGATTGTAGCTTGTGACAGTATTTTTGGTAACTTGATTAAGTAAAAATGTTGAAATTTACCTCACAGGCCGAGTGCAAAAAAGGGAAATGGGGAAGAAAGCCAATTTCCTCACGAAGTTATTTTAACCACCTTATGCTTGACTTTGGAACTGGCTCAATACTTTCTTGGGTGAGTCAGAAAACTCAACCATAATAGCGATCAGTCCGAAAGATTTTTCCGAACTTTTCAAAAAAAAAAAACAAAAATATCCGAGCCACGACACCGTCAGCACCTTCACATACGTTTACCACCTACAACGGCGAATTTCTGTTGAAGTTCAGACACAGGGCATCGGAATAAGTCACCATAATTGTGCCTTCTTCTGTAAACAAATAATTTGGATTATACCCGATTCCAACGCGGCTTTTCAAATTGTCCAAAATAAAACTTTCGATTTAGGCGAGGAGCCCCTACTGCTCAAAAAGGTCTTCGTTTCCCCAATTTTAAAGAAGCGCCAATTAGATTTTGATGATTTGAGTAATTATCGCCCCGTGTCAAATTTACCATCCATCAGGCGGATAACCGCCCATTTGGCGAAAAATGAATAGCTTTAAAATACCAGTCAGCGCTTAGGAGGCACCACTCTACAGAGACTGGATTATTGCGCGTGTTGTCAGATTAAAGTTGCAAATTAGTCAGGTATATTAGCTTTGCTATCATTATTAGATTTGATTTCAGCATTTGACACCATCGACCACAATTTCCTGATCGACTGGAAAAGATTTTTGGACAGATTGGTGAAACCATTTAGTAAAGATCCTACCTTTATGGTCGAACCCAATCTATTTAAGCGGGTGATAAACACTCTCCCTTTGTACCTCTCATTTATGGAGTCCCCCAGGGTTTAGTGCTGGGACCCCCACGTTTCAATTTGTTAAAAATATTATATATAATATTAACTAAAATAATATAATTATTTGGACTTCTTTCTCATTGCTATGGCAATGATCAGTAAACCTATTTCTATTGTGCACAGAATGAGAAAGACAAAATTAATGATTACCATTAAATACATCGCTGTCATTAAAAAAACTGGATGTTTTCGAACAAACTAAGATTAAATCCATCCAAAACAGAATTTCTCAGTACAGCAACAAAAAAGCGCCAATTAATATTAGACAAATTTCCTCTCATCACTTCTGACTATAACATCATCCCTTAACATGGAATTAAACTCCTGGGTGGACATCTAGACGTATATCTTTCACAAAAATTCCAGATTAACAAAACAGTAGGCGTTAGTTTCTTTCATCTACGTCAAATCAAATCTATAAGGAAAAATATTCCTGCTAATGCCACAGAGATGTTGGTGAATTCTTACGTTGTGTAACGACTTGCAAAAGGCATATATGTAAGTCTCCTGAAATATACATTGACAGACTTCAGTTAGTTTTTAACGCCACATCAAGGCCAATAATAACGGGCGTTTCCAAATATTCCTACATTGGTTTAAGTGTCTTGAGAGGATCAAATTATAACTCTGCTGGATAGTTTTTAATGGCATGTATCTCATGGAGACATGGCGCCACCCTATTTGTCGGAATGTGCATTTCAAACTATATCAATACTAGGCAGTATCTCTCCAATCAGCATCTTCAACAGTCATAGGTAGACTCTTAGTATTTACTTGCATTTCATCATTTATTAGAACAAAATAAAAACATTTTTTAGACAAAAACAAAAAATATATGTACAAAATATTTAACGTTTTTTGAAACCAGATTGATATGTAAAGTAATATTATGAATACATTCTTAATTACAATATAAGTCAAGTTTTATAAAATCATGCTATAACAATACTGAAAAATATAATCGTAAAATCATGGTTTGTTACCCCTGATTCCCAAAATTGTATATAGCCCATAGTTTAAGAATTAAATGTCCCAGTTAAAAAAGTGTCTTTTATTTAATCATTATAATGGAATTCCACCATATATTAACAGTTGCAAAAATAGAAACTATATTATGTGATTATTTTTGGATTCTTGGGCTTTTGTTGACGGTTTATGCATTTTAAATATTATTATTATCAAGTTTTAGAATTAGGCTTTCATGAGGAAGAAGGTTATCGTCAACACCGAAATTAAAACTGCTAAAACTACTTCGCTGAAAATCACCAATGCATAAAGATAAAAATTGGATTTATCATTGGTGAGTGAGTACTAAATGACTAACACTAAAAACGAGCTCATTTCATTTATCCATGTGAATTTAAAAAAAATATGTTCCTTTGCAAAACATTCCTCGCTAGAGGCCTCCGGCCTTATTTACAAAACAATGTATCATTAAAGATTAAAGTCTAGATTCTGCAAAGCAATACAATTCTCGTTTCAGTAGTTTTTCTGAGAAAGCACTAATGGCGCCCACGGTTGTCGTTAGTAACAATAAGAATCAGATAAAATGAACGACGTTGCATTTTATGCACGTCATTCCTGACTAATGACGCTTGAAAACAAATAATAAAACGTTTCATATTTGAAAACAACGTAAACAGAGCCCCGCAGTGTGCTCCAAGGCTCACGTGAACTGCACACTGCATGCCATAACCGCTTGTTTCATATTGTCGGATCGGAGGACACGTACCCTCGGCTTAAGTGTTATTTTACAACGTGAACACTTTTCCATACAGACGGGAGATTACCCGATTGAGGCCCAGTGAATTTTGCTTGTTGGGAGGAGCACAACAATTTGGAAACATCGGTACTTTATTTATTTATTCCATAAATGTGTAATTACTTTGTGGTGTCATTATTAATAAAATTGATAATAAATATTTTTCGTACAAATACTGTTTAATATATAAACATTCTATATATTCTCGGTGAAGGAAGCATCGCTTTTGAAACATGTAGATATGTGCATATTATAAAGTGGTGAATACAAAATAATATTTAATAAAATTATTATTAGTATTTATTTGAAATATTTGTAATTTTTAGAACTGGAGAATATTTATAAAATGATTTTGAAAAGCTTAGGAAGTTTATAATAGATATTACCTTTTTTAACACATTTAGTCATTAACAGTATTGCGGGCTACGGACGCATTTGCGCACCGGTGTGTGAAAAAATTACTTATTCTCTAAGTGACTTTAGGTAAGCACTAACCGGCTAGTGGATATGATTGTCTGAAAAGTTTAAGAATACTAGAACCCAATACAATAAAAGGTCTTAAAATGAATCATAAGTATTCACAACATTAAGTATAGTTTTGATCAAGTTCAAAAGCAGTAAAATAATTTACGTCCCTCGGCCAAGTGAACAGTCCTGCGGGTTTGACGGTAGCGGAATGGGATTTTTTTATTATTTAATATCCCTTTCGTGACATCCAAATGGGCATGAATTATTCTGTAATTTCCTCCTAACGACCAGCGAGACTGCGCAAAATATTTTGGAACACCCACTTAACGATTATTACAATAAATCTGATAAATTGCACCATTTTAATCAGTGGAGAAGTGTACTTTTCTTCTATTTTTGGAACTTTACCAGAAAAAAATGGTTGGACTTAGAGGGACGGATCAAATTTTTTGAAAAATTCCTTCTTTCTATTTTTTTGGAAAGAATACCTATACTTTTTCATCGTAAAACTATAAACTGAGAAAAAATGTCTCTATTTAAATGTCTACAAAAAATCTCTTTCAATCGTTTCATTCAAAAATCTACAATATAGAATAGAGATTGCAAATGTATATATCACTTAAATATATACATTATTCTGATTGTGGTTGAGCGGAATATATACGAGAGGAGTTCAACAAGTTTGTAGAACTAAATATGTACTGCTATGCATATATACGACAATGGATAAGGTGTTCATATTTATTTTGTTTTTTAAAATAATCCCTTATAAAATCAACACATTTCATTAATGTTCGATTGTCATGTTGTCGGTTTTAAATGCCATTTAACTCTTAAAAACAGTCGAATTTGTCGCGTGTAATATTTTTAATCGCGGAAGCAGATAAATTATGAAAGAGATCTGGATGCCTATTTCCGTTCTTTTTAAGGAAGATTCCTTATCTTTTATCTTAGGCTTAAAGACTTCTTGATTAACGACGGAATTCCGGTGAGACATAGTAAAAAGATCCTAAATAGATTATTAACAGCCGTTCTCCCCAACTTCTCGAATGATCAATCTGAGCCGCCGATCAGCCTTTGTTAAGTATTCGCACTATTTGACTGTCTCCAAACATTTTTTATCTTTGAACTTCCTAAATTGTCTATGAAGGAATCGCCCACTTCTATGGAAAATATAATTGTACCCCCACACGTTCATAGTCAATAAAATGACATCAAATTAAAAACTTTCATGTTAAATTAACATTGACGAGTTAATTTTCTATTTATTATGAATACATATTATTTGTCTTAAATATTGTAATACAAACACTAACATTTTATATTTAAAAACGTATATGTTAAAAATAAAACTTTTACTATTGCCGCAAAAACGTAAGTAGACATTTGTGAGGTTTGTCTTTCGTGCGTTCTTTCAATTTTAAATAAAAAAATTGTCAATAATATTTTCACCGTCGCTATCTTCATATTCGCTGTCCATACCCGCTATTGATATTACATTAAAAATATCTTCATTTTCGTTCTCCATATTCAAAATTGTCAATACACAACAGGTACAAAAAATAGTTCGCGAAACGAATGACGTTTGACCATAGATATCTATGACATTTGACGTTTACGCTGTCATTTGACACTCTGTTGACACTTTTTATAACTCGTCTTTTCCTGAGGAGAACTGTAATCCACAAAAATCGATAACTTAAGATGATCGTAAGTTTGACTGAGAATTTCGTTGGGAAATGCGAATTTCTGCATTTGAACAGTGCTGAGGGAAAATTTCGGCTCAGCAGTTGCTCAGTACGGCCGTAAGTCACTTTTTTTATATTTTTAAGTGATACCACACCGAGTCCCAACTGCTCCCAACCGTCTGGAGCCAGTGAGACTATGGCATTCCCAATTGGGGAATGCTGTGAGGCTGAAGGTATTGGGGAGGAGAAGGAGAAGGAGAAGAGGTAGGTGGGGAAATACCTGGCTATTCAGATCTGGTCACCAAACACGGCTAAAAGCCATTTCAAGCAACGTTTCAATTTCGAATGGTGGTCTTTCACCAGGGCGATACTGAGTATCTTCCACTCTGGAACGTGCGCAAATACAGTATTATTTTTAATAAATTAATTGTGAAACAACACAAATTAATTAAATAAAATTTACTTGCGCACGCCGGGATTTGAACCCGCGACCTTCGGATTCGTAGTCGAGAGCCTTACCCCTCGACCATGGAGGCCGTCAAGTTGCAAGTTGCTCAGTAAGGTTGGGAAGAACGGCCGTAAGAGTTTATTTGAAAACACAAAATGATGAAATATCTTCAATTGACACAAGGTTTTGAACCAAAACTTTTAAAAACAATTATATTGTTTTACATTTTTTTTTAAAGCATAAATAAGTCTTTTAACGAAGAATCACGTTTTGTAAAAAGGCACCCATTCAACAAGATAGTAATGGCCTTTTTAGTCACTAGTTCTAAAAGTGACATTTTCCGTCGTGGTTAATGTATACCGACCGAAGAGGTGGGTCATTCCACTTATTTTACGAACTCAGTTCCAATTCCAAGTTAAGCCACATGGACTCGATTCCTGGGACGGTCTTCGTTCCTTTCAGTCCGCAGGGGTCCACCGTTCCGGAAGAAAAAATCGTTCATATTACACTATTTAATAGGGACGCCTTTCATTTCTGACTCCAATCCAAAACATTTGCTATTCCTTGAATGTGAGTTTGGGAACTCGGAGTGAGTCCATCGCCTTCGGAACCGGATTCATTAGACTCGGCCGGCTGTAACGACTCTCCTCTATGCCGAGCCTGCCGTGAATTATCGAAAATGTCAACATCTATATAATGTTTAATAATGCTTATTAACCGATTATGTTTAAAGTAAATAATAGCTTAATTGGTAACTTACTTAGTATTGGTGTTTTTCTCTTGTTAAAACTATGCAAATATTGAAATTTTTAATGAATGTCGTTCGCTTAATGATAGCTGATAGTTGTCACATGAGAGAACCAGAACCGCAGTTAAGTAAGAAGTTTTTAAGCCTAACGAAAAGGATGAGGAATCTTCCTTTAAAAAAAACAGGAATTTGGCTCCTGGTCTGTTGAATTTGTGGCATGGGTATGTTAATAGATGTAAGCGACTGTGTCATCGAATGGGCCGGTGCACGATCGTGATGTAACAGATTTTTTTACTTTGTGTTGTTACGGGTTGGTTTTCAACAATGATTTCATTTATGATCAATCCAAATGAACACGAGAAAAATCCCTCGGGCATACAAAAAACTGAAGCCATGTCTTTGCCGACGATGGTACATGGTTTGCATTTTTTTACAAAGTCAGTAGTCATGGCACCCATCTTAATTAAATCTGTTTAGGCTCCTAAATTATAAGTTAAAATTAAATGTGCATCCCGTGTTGAATTATTGATGTTCCTTACACCTCTGCTACTTTATATACATTCACTGAACATTTTGATAGTTCTTAATATTGTAATATCGTTTATTTACATCGATATCCATGTATGTAAAAATATATTTTTCTTATGTTCATATGTTCACAGTCCTTTCTATAGTCTTCATATTCATAATATTGAATCTGTTCAATATCGCTTCTTGCGTACATTGCATGGAGATTAGGGCGAGAAAGAGGCGATTACTCTTATGACGGAAATGAACTCAATAAAATATTGCCTTCATATGTTTTTTTTTAAATATTCGTTTATTCATTTTACAAATTTGGTACAGAGTTTAAATTTTTCAACTACCAAACTAGGCACAGGCACCTGCCCGTATTATGGGAGTCGAAGTTTGTTGTACATAATATTATTGTATACTTACATGTTAAGAATTAAAAACTTAAGATAACATAATTAGAAATAGAAATAAAAGCATTTTAAAAACAATGTAAAGTTGAATGTTGAATGAAAAGGTAGAAGTAGATTTTTAGTAAATACATTAGAAAAATCAAATAAAATAAGATAGGATTAAAATCATAATTCTCATACACACACATATAAATGTATATTTTAGTTTAAATATATATATACATAATTAAATGTAAGGCATTCTTTGAAATAATTCCTTCCTTTTGCAAATAACCAATTTTGAACGCTGATGGTATAAAGACCGTCAGATTTCGATGTTAGTTCTACGAATTTATTAAAAACATAATTTTTTTATGATTTAAAAAAAAACTTTCTTACTTTAGCACTCAATACGCTGAAAAAAATCCAGGGTTATGAGTCCTAACTATAATAAAAACAAGGTCAATATTAAATAAAAGCTAAGCTTAAATTCACAATGATAATACATTTCTAACCACTTAAAAGCTCTCGTTTCCTGCCACATCGGAAAACTTTCGAATTGAACATACTCCACTAGCTCAGGACGGCGTAAATTTTTTTCTTTGATACATACTAGAATATAAATAGCCCTATATAAGTATATAATGCACGACGCATATTGATTTACTTCTCATAAAACATAAGTCCTAAACTAATACATAACATAAAGTTGCTTTAAAAATGAAGCTATAACCCAAAGTGAGGAAAGAATTCCAGAAAGCCGTTTTTACAACATGCAGTCGATACGTTTAGTCGTAAAGTCAAGCTTTTGCAACAAGTTCCGTAGATTTTCATCAGCGTTTTCATTCTTTCACGGTAGAAAACAAGCATAAACACCGCTCTATCTCCGACTAAGCGAATGCATAATTTAGTTCACAATCAACATTGTCTTTGTTCAAACACTTCAGAGCTTAAAAAACAAGTTTTAAGCGTTTTGCTCCTCGTACAAGTGATCTTGCTTTTTCATGATTTTGTTCTGCAACATCTCTTCATTGCGAACAAAGGCACAATGTACACTCGTGCCCGTTTAAATTTACTGTTTGTTTTCTATGTCATTAATCTATGTTTTTCGTTCTCTCTCGTGTTAAAGCAACTGCTTGCAGAGTCTTGCTGTGATGGACCGCCTCAACCTGTTTCTAAACGATACTACGTATAGTGGACTTGAGAGAACATTGAATCTTTGAAATTGAAAACATTATGGTCACGAACGTTCTATAAACCTCTAGAAACAGAACGGACTTGGGTTTCAATGAATAAACCCCAGAACAGTTAACCTGAAGGAAAATGAATATTTTTTTCTCAGGATCTTAACATCGCATTAGAGTTTCAGTGGTAAAATCTTTTAGGAGAGGAAGATTTTTGAAAACACCCATTTTAGTAGGAAACAGAAAAAAAAAGTCTAGCCATTAAATAGACGAGCAAGAGCTCAAGCTCTCGCGGTAAATATCCCAACCGTATCCGTGATTTGTACAGAGTCAGCTGATGTACAACGATATTTCTCAAACTAGACTTCCTAGCGGGGCATAAAACTATTGGGGAGCCTCTCACTAGTAGCAAATACCTTAGAAATATATAAAATATGCCCAACTTCTGACATTTATTAAATGACAATATGCCACGCTAGCGCCATCTAGCAGTCCGGGTTGTAGGAATTGTTTTTTTAAACATTTTAATAGGTTTTCCGTGAAATATATTCTTAATAAATTATAGAAAATGAAAACTCGTAAATTAATATCAGCTTTTTTGCTCATAAATGAAAAAAAAACTAAAGAGGCTCTTAGGTTTGTGCTAATAGTTACATATAAACCTAAACCTATAAGCCCGTCGCGCTCAGTCTGGTGGTTTAGAAAGGGAATTAATCACTTTTATAATAAATTCGTCCAACCCAGGCCGCTAGATGGCACTAGTATGGCATGGTGCCATTAAATGTCAGAAGCTGAGCTTATTATCATATTCTAAGGTATTTGGTAGTAGTATGAAAGCTACACCTTTGAGATCGTTAATATTGTAATATTTTGGCAGCTGCTAAATGTAAAAATAAATAAATCCGGTGGCGCCCTCATTGATTCTATTATGCAACGTTAGAATCGACCATTACCCAAAACCGTTTAATCTGCCGTTTTTAACTAGTTTTCGTACTTTCCTTGCGGTGATATTTTCACTTTTAATGATCCCATATTATTCTCGAAAGCCCACTCGTAAAGAAAAAAAACTGCCGAAATCAAATTACATTTTCACGAAAATATTTAATACATCAGTTTAAAGCCGTATTAATCTAAATGCAATATGTTATTAGATACAATACAATTACAATACAATTTTATTTATGTGATTATCTGCTTGAGTCAGTGAGACTATGGCATCCCTAGTTTTAGGAAGAAGGAAGCAGATTGGATATTCTACTTGGCATCCAAGTACCCAGCTCTTTACTATTTAGATCGGGAGGCCTATTCTCGTTCTTTTTAAGGAAAATTCCTTACCCCTTTCTTTAGGTTTAAAGACATCTTGCTTAACTTACGACATTTTGCGTAGTTTTAACGAAAGATAAACTCGATATTATCGAAAGTATTGCTTATAAATAATATTTGTGGCATAATAGTGCTATTCAATTAGCCGAATCAACGAAATTGCGATATTTGTAAAGTACCTACGCCCAAAGTCCGGAATGTCAGATAAAGGTGTAAATTCTAAAAATTATTATAAACTGCAAATGTAAAGTTTGTGCGATGAACCTAAAATATTTAATAATACTGTGATAATTAAACCATAAACTCATTAAAAGATGTTTTGTCATTGACATGTAGCGGAATCGCTGAAAAGCAAAATGTCTTTAAGCCTAAGGAAAAGGATAAGGATTTTTCCTTAAAAATAACATAAGCCTCCTTGTTACAAATCATCGCACAAGCTTTTCGGAAAAAATGCCTCGATTCTTTAATGGCGGTATCTCACAGGCGTGTCTTGACATAATTCCAGAATGAAGTACAAATATGGAATTCACATACAGATCCCAAAAAAGTACATAGGGACAAACCACTGACATCAGAATATAGACTTGCCCTGGGTACGACTTCAAGAGCCGGAGGCAAAAATTACGTGACTAACATTTTGGCACCAGCTTTGGTTTACTGGCGTCAACGTTTGTTTCGCATAATTTTGATTGCGGAAAGCAAATTACAAAACATTTATAAAATGGGTCAAATTAAACTTTATTTTTACTTTTATTTTTACTTAAATTGGCGGCACGCCTCCCGCCACCCCTACTTTGTTTTCTTCCCCTTGCGTGTTAGGATATCACTATGCATTATTTTCTCTGTGATTCATTCATTCAAAACAAAATAAAAATAAATGAATTAAAAATTACTTTGTAATCACCACTTCATTAATATATACATATCAACTTGCATCGGAAGCGATGCTTCCTCATCAGGAATATACAGAATACTAACAAATAATAATTACTTGAAATTATTATTTTATAGTATTCTGTATATTCCTGATGAGGAAGCATCGCTTTCCAAACATGTTGATTATGATTGCGTATATTAATAAAGTGGTGATTACAAAGTAATTTTTAATTCATTTATTAATAATGACGCCGCAAAGTGATTACCAATCTTTTGAAGAAATTAGAAAACAAAAATGTTTAAATATTTTATTCCGCTCTTTGGGCTTTGAGCTTGCAAACTCTGGGTTCGGAGCCAGGGAGCTTACCGTTCAATCATGGAGATTTACAAAGTTGAGACAAAAATAATACTTCTAGGTGTAGGTTAGTTAGCCAGTCTAAAAGGTGACAAATAAGGCTAAATGTGTTTGCACTAACATGAAGATCCCGTTAATTTATTTATTACCTACTATTAGTTCGCGATAATCTAAATGTTTTCATTGGGGTAAGATTTATATGATTTTATTTTAGTTCATTTATTTATTATATATTTTTATTTATTTTAGTACATAAACAGGCAATATGCCCAAAATTTACATACATGAAATGTTTAAAAAGTAATAATAATAAAAAAGTACAATAAACAACAATTATCATCTGGAATAAATGATACAAAAGTAAATGATAAACAAGTGAAAGATCGAAAACATATTATTAATAGGTGATATGAATGTTAACAGATACATAATAAGTTTAACAAGATCTCAGCCTAGTAAAGCCAACCAAGGGCTCCTCGCACAGGTAAATAGATAACTTAACAATGCCGAATTGATAGGGTTAACTGATTTTATATCGATCTCATGAGCACGGTTGTTACCGTTAGTTGTGTGGATAGCCAAACCGATATTGACAATAATATAATTGAAAAATCGCCCTACGATGGCAACACTGGCGGATATTGTCTATGGTTCGGCATTCCTAAACGTCAAACGTAAAACATACGTACGAATAAGATGACAATGTCGAAAGAATTTTTTTTTACTTTAAGACAGTTTAGAAAATATAAGGTATAAATTCCAGATAAACTACTTAGTAGTTTGACTAACGGGAGCTTGTTATTCAAAACCTTATACTAAATTTACGGATAACGTTAAGTTACAATATATATATGTAAATATATCTATATAAAATAAAAACATACGTAACAATCTTAAAACATAAATTTTCGTTAGAATCTTACTCAGAAATATTTCTACAAATAAAAATTTCATAAAATAATATTTCCTCACTGTCTAATTCAAACAATTTCTTTCAGCTAGCCAACTTTTCAACATATTTATTAACTATTTATTTTGATTTTTTTCTTCTATTTTAGCACGTAATATATTTAACAGCTAGGAATCACGTAATCTAAAGTACTTTGTCCATATTTGTTCGAATACTTAGGAACCATTAATCCTTCATTAAAATTGGGACTAGTATTGTAAGTGTGCTTCAGTCTATTTGTATAATGCATAGTATTTTTAATATGCTGAAATATCGTAATAATTTTAAATACACTCACTTTAATATACATTGGCAGTCCGCATACATTTTTGGGTATTACAAAGGGAGCTAATTGGTCAATGAGGTCTTTAGCCATAATTCGTGACATTCAAAACCACATTCTGAATTCCGTTTCTCCAAGCTCGAACGGATTTAATTAATCGCGTATAAAACGTCTTTCAATTCTACGAGCTTCATTCGTTTGCCTCCGTTCATTAATAAGCCAGTAATTTTGCACAATGAATGACATTTTTCAAAAAGTAGTTTAAATTGACAGTTAACTGACAGTCATACATTAGACCCAGATGTACGAGATTTTTTTTGATTTGTTCTGAACAAACATACACCTGAATAATACGGGATATCATAATTTTATAGCAAAAACGTCAAGATTGAACAATGAAATAAGTAAATATCACAACATTGACATTTTCTCAAATTCCATAAATGCATTAAAAATCTTAATACAAAAAGCCATAGCTGATGATTTTGTTATGTCTTCGTAAATAAAATAAAAATACAAAATCACGTTTAAAGCAAGTAAAATCTTTGATCTTTTTTTGTGACATTATTTAGCCTTCAACATTTTTAACATCTTCGTTTGTTTGGCCATCGTGCGAACAAACAATATCGTTATTGCACTATCGTGTTTTTACATGCACCGAGTTTCAGTGAGATAGGTAAATAAACATTGTTGTTTGTAACTAAATAATTCATACCTTTATTGCGTACACCACAAATGTTGTAAATACATTAGATCATTGAAGAAGATAATATGAACATGTTCTAAATGAAACACGAAACCGAAAAAAACCACAGAAAATAAAAAGGTATCAGTCGCATCTGGATGGCGTAAATTGAACTGGTCTCATTAGCTTAGTCATAAAGCGTTTGTCCCGGTAAGACAGAGGTCCTGGATTTGAGTCCCAGATGTGACTGATACCTTTTTATTTTCTGTGGTTTTTTTCGGTTTCGTGTTTCATTTAGAACATGTTCATATTATCTTCTTCTTCTTGAGTTTTTTTTTATATTTTTGGTTTCGTGTTTCATTTAGGAGAGGTTAATATTCTCTTCTTCAACGATTAAATATTACAATGAGGTTTATATACTTCGATAAGTTATTAAAAATAAATTGAACATTTATTAGATATATGTACACGCCGATTGTATATATATGATATGTATGATGCTTTTATGTAAATATTTTGTTTGTGTTTCTAATTAAAAAAAAAAAAAAAAAACTGAAGCTAACCGGTCGCGTTAAATTCGGCGGGTTTTGTCAACCGGTTGTCGGGATATTTTTATATCAATTATTGAACGTGCTCTCACATAACGCCCAACGCTGCCTTATGACCGTAGGTGACGGATTTAGTCAATACCGTATTGATATAGGGTTTTGTCGATCGATCGTGCAGGGGCAACAGAGGAACCATTCAGTCTAAACGTAACAAATATGACGGTAGGTGATAATTTCACCGCTGCACTGCGGTAAACTTGCACAATGTGTGTAGTTTACTCTGAGTGTCAAACGCGAAGGAAAATAATGACATTAGGGCCTCGGGGAATCATTAAAAATAATGTTATTGCTCCATAAGTGGAAATTTAACAGCTGAATATTTAATAATTATTTTGAAATCAAAATAATTAATAAATAAGGGTCAAGTGTAGAATTTGATGAATTCGAAGGTTCCTACCTATCTATTTGATTAACTGTAGTGGTCCAGTGACTTGCATACAATACACGACAAAGAGACTATTAACCCGTTCTCCCCAGACATCGAACCTGTATTTGAGGGTAGTTAGAGCTATTCCCCAACAAAACTTTGGAATGAACTACCACTATCTATTGGAAGATCGATATCGCTGCAGTGCTTCAAGAAGTTCCTCAAAGAGCCACACTACATCATTGATAAATAATGAAATGGAAACTTGTGTTAGTGATTTTGTAAAGAAATGTTTCTAATTTTTAGATTTGCATTTTATTCTATTTTACTTCGGTGCAGAGATTTCAAATAAGGCATATAACTTATCATTATCTAATTTATAGAGACATGGCTGAAAACTAGCTGCACTCCGGGCTCCGTAATGTATACCCGAACAGTGACCTTTTCGTTTGTTGCTAAAATTATATAATATATTAAAATAATATATGTTAGATAAGTTATTGAAATTGACAAATAATAAGGATGCCAACAACTGAAATTTTTAAACATTTCAACGTTCCAGTGTATCCAAAAAATCTTTGCCAAAAATATTCTAGTTAATCATCTTAAAGCTGAGAAAATGGCTATGACTCTTCATGATCATAATACCAGAACAAAGCAACTGGATAGGATAAATATACCTAAATGCAATACTACTTTTGGACAAAGAAGCTCTGAACTTTTAGCTGTAAAATTATATAACAAACTCCCACTTAATATCAAAAAAAGTATTTCAATCAATAATTGCATTAAGTCCATCAAAAATTGGCTTAAGGAATTACCGGAACAAGAACTGACTACTATTCTCAAAAAAACGTCATAGAAATTACTGGAAAGGCCCTATCCTAAACCTTGAGGTTGAAATATAGAAGTCGCTGAAACCTGGTCAGGTTTAAACCTTAGCACAGAATCTCCTATTGAGGAGGTCTATGAAAAATTTCTATGATATATATATATATTTAATATTTATACCTTACCTTATAATATCAAAATTACATAGAAACTAATAAAAAAAATATAAAAAAACACATTTACTATTAATAAATGAAATAAAGAAAATACTTTGTATTCACGACATTATTAATATACACTACATGTTTCGAAAGCGATGCTTTCTTCATCAGGAATATACAGAATACTAAAAATAATAATGTCAAATATAAACAAAGGATAAAAATAGAACACAATAATGTAAGAATAGACAAATTATAAACAGAAACAAAAATTGATTAAAGTAGGTAAGTAATTAATCAAAAAATGTTAATAAAAAATATTATAGAACATTGAACAATATATTTATATTAGAAATTATTTTAATTATCAATATTAATAAGAAAATCAATTATAGATACAGCTAATTAAAAAAAATGTTTTGATCATTTATTAAACTTAATTGAATATTAACGCTTTTTCTTATTTCTAAAATTTCAAATTCGTCTAATTGTAAACCGGTTGTATTTGTACATAATTTTTTTAAACCTTTATTTATATCAAAAGAATGATTGGTTTCTAAAACATGATTGGCAAATTCAGAATAGTTGTTATTATTACTTTGGGAGTTAAAATCAATTGAAAGTTTTTATTCCCGTGAGTGCTTAAAGAATACATCCTATTTAACTATGTGAATACAGTACTCTGATGTATGGCAGTGAGGCATGGAACTGACAGAGGAAGGATGAAAGTAGACTGAATGCTGTAGAAATGAGATCTCTGAGACGAATGTGTGGTAAAACCATGTATGATCGTGTGAAAAATGTTGAGATTCGTAAAAATGCAAGGCTGATGTAAGCGTAGTGAGCAAGATTGAGAAAGGGACGCTTAGATGGTTTGGGCATGTAGAGCGAATGATTGAAGAAAGGAGTGTAAGGAGAATATATGACGCGAATGTGAATGTAAGAAGAAGCCGGGGACGTCCAAGGAAGAAGTGAATCGAATACTTGAGTCGGGTCATGTCAGAAGTCGAAATAACAGAAGAGAATGTATAAGAGGAATGTAAAATGAATGAAGCAAGAAGTGTATGCCAAGATCGAGTAGTTTAGCGGTCCGTCCTCTCTGACTACCCCTGCGTGGAAACGGCGTGATGGTTAGTTAGTTAGTTAGTTAATACAGTACTCACATAGAGAGAGGCATTGCTTGCATATTGCATGTTGTAAATTGTTATTCGTCTTCAGAAAAGAAAAATTCTGTGTAATTGAACTCAACAACCGGCCACAAACTGATGTTCATATTTTAATGCATGTTTTTAAAGCCCTCGATATCTTAATTTTTTTTAAACTTTCTTTGTTGACTCAAGAATACTTTTGTGGCATTTTCGGAGTAATAAATATTTTTTGTGATAGCTTAAACGTTACGCTTTCAATTTAATGCGAACCGAGCGGTGCCCGGAACATTAAAAAGTTATCAAACCAACAAAGTTTACACAAGCAAATTTCCTTAAAGCGGAATAATAACAACTAAGACGTTCGTGACAGCAAGTATCAATTCAACCAATAAACCTTTTTTACCTCCGCATTAAAAGTGCTGAAGTATTATTTGACTAACATTCTGTTGTGAGAACTTTGACTCCACAGTGTCCATTCAGCCTGGTGTTGGAGGAATTAAAAAAAAATATGTAAATCAAATTAAAAAAAGGTTATTATTAAGTTCTGCAAGTTAAGTTCAAGGGAACGCCGAAACATCTGTCACAATAATTAAAACTGAAAATACTTGCACAACTTAATAATAATATTATTAAATTTCATTTACTTTAATTAAAAAATATGCATTATATGTAGTTCTACGAATTAAACAAAAAAAAATAATTTGAGAAATTTGATAGTGTTTATCTTATTGCCAAGTCTGTATCTTTTGCTTTAGCTAGCGCAAGTTAAATCAGCCATAAATAATGCATTTTGACACTTTTCATAAACGCAGGTTCGTCTCTCGCGTTTTCCCTACGAATTTGTCTCGTAACGTAAACGGTTGTTCAAAAACATGTCTCCATTAAAATTATATAACTTCTTTTTGTACGAAAAAATAGGTAGATACTAACATTTTAGCCCATAAGACCGATTTATATAATACAAGCTGATTCGTACCTGGCCTTGCTCGGTTTTTTTTTTCTTAAATAAATTTATGAACTTGTGAATTCTTGCTTTTTGTTTGGGTGCCATAATTGATTTGACAGCAAAAGTAATGCCTTGTGACGACTATTACTATATCTAAACAATTAAACAAAGAAAAATTCATTTGAAAATTTTATTTAATTAAAAACATTCATTTTTTCAAAATATATCTGAATATAAGTTCTTAAGTAGGTATCTACTTGGGTTTTCTATTTTGCAAGTATTCTACCTATAAAAACCTTCGTCTTTTGAACATGTAATCTTTGGCTAATAAGAGTAGTATATCTATGGGCTAACCTCAGTACAACATGGCTGGTTAAATGTTTTTCATACTAATTTTAAAACGTTATAGCAACAGTTTTATTTATTGGAATTCGTTCAAACTAATCTCTAAACCTCCCCGGCACTAATAATACTAATAATAATAAACTGCGCTATTTTCAGCGAAACCGGTTAAGTAATTTTCGAGAAAATCGAGACAGACAGACAGATAAACATTCATTTTTATATATGAGTATAATGAAGATGTACTAAATTAAAATGTAGTCAAATAAATACCCAATTACCACAAAAGAGAAGGACCTTAAAAAAATACCATCTGTTCATGTTGAGTTTGAAGTTTTGGCTAATGGTGATAGTTATTGAGTAATTTTGATTATTGTATGGGTGGCTTGTGTCTTATTTTAATGATTTGCTACTTTTGATGGTGTTTTAGACTGAGTGTGTTTATGTTTTCGTGTATCCATTAATTGTGTTAATTTGAGTTAGTAGGACACCTACAAAACATTGCAGCACCACATTTCATAATAAGTGTGTTCATCACGTGATAGTGCCCAGCTCAAAACCATTTTGCTAATTTAAACGAACAGGTCTCATTAGCTGGGTACCGAAGTACACGCATGGGCGCATGGCATAAAGCCACACAGCGCATCGTCCGAGCCGAGAGAACGCATGGACGTGCACGGTGCGGCGAGATCGGCTAAGATGTCATTGGCTGTTCTTAAGAATATAATATTATTTCACTGGAAGGTACAAGAAAGTCAGGAGGAAAAGGAGATAAAGAATTAGAAGGTTGGTACTTACCGGGATATTTTGATCTCATCACTAAACGTGTTTAAGCCAGTTCAATCAATTTTAGATTTTGAATTGTGATCTATCAACAGGGCGATACTGGGAGTAGGTATCTACCACTTTAAAAGAGGAATAACACATGCAACCAAAACAAAAGTTCTATTTTAGCAACCTACGGGTTTGAAACGGAAAAGAAAAAGGTATCGGTAGCAGCTGGAACTCGAACCCAGGATCACATGATCTATTCGGGACCTTCGACTCTACTCCACTGAGCTACAGCTACTGAACGAAATGTGGTGAGATTTTGAGTCCGAAGTGTACGGGCAATGTCCGTTGTTGTCATTGTCCCACCGATGAACTTCGTGGGTGGCACGCGGGTGTGGCTGTGCGGTTGTGCGTGCGCGTAAAGGATGGATCTATTCGCGCATGGTTGCCCCACGAGGAACCTTGGAAAATAGTGCTAGAATATATTCTGCACTCTCCATACACGGTCTTTATATACCTAATATTAATTACGAATAATAAATCAGCGTGCATTGTGCACGGCGCACCACCCAAAGTCCCCGAGGCATGGTCAGTATATTCCACTCGCTTGGTATTGTGCACCAAAAAACCCATAATTTACAGAATTTTGCCAATTTCGTAAGGCGTGATAAATGGTAGAAACTTGGTGGTAGAATTCTTTGTTAAATTTAGTGTTGCTCAGAGTTAATTATTTAATCAATATTTTCCTGAAAGTTTATTGACCGATGAAAAAGAATTGTCAACGTGAGCGGTGTGTTTTGTAATGGAGAGTTTTTTCCACTATGTTACGCCTATTATTTTTTTAATCAAAAGTATAGTAAATATCTAGTACGGATTAGAAGTAATTTATTTATTTTTATTTTACATTATGAAATATAGGCCATTAAAGGAATAAATTTTTCGTTATTTTAGAGGCACCTTTAACGATTATTTGGGGGCTAACGGTAATTTAAAAAAAGTTTACCCCATCTGCTTTGAAAATATAATGAAACATAAAATAAAAAAAACAATAAAATATATTAAAATAAGCATTATGGTTGACTTTAAATTAAATTAAAAACGAACAATTCACTTTGGAAAACAAATTTGCAGTACATAATTTAAAATGTCGACCCGAAAAAAGGTTCTTTTTAAATGTTTTGTTTTTATATTTTTATTTGCGTAATCATATTTACATAGAAAATATGATATACATATTTTTTTAAATACATTAAATACGCAAATAATTTTATGAGTCGCCTCTAAAATGATCAAAACAATTTTGTTTTCATGGCATAATCTTTATAAATTAAAACAAAAATAAATAAAATACTTTTCATCCTTAATAAATATTTATTAAACCGTTAATTAAAAAAAACATATCATTCAATTTGGGTGGGTATTTTAATTTTGGGTAAATCCAAAATTAAATGATGTATGAAACAGGAAGCGCAGCCGTTCCTCTTAATCATGTTTCCTTGTTATTTTGACTCCTCCCACCGTCCCCCCCTCCAAATCACCACTCCCACTCCCACTACCCACACCTAATAATGTTTAATTATTTATGTACTTGTTTATTTTAAGAACGCTAATGGATAAAACGGATGTGTCGAAACCGGTAGCACAGCAATAAAATTAACTAACAAATGTACATAGTGGATAAAATTCTTCATTACAAAAAGTCTACAAATTGTTACATAGTTAATGCCTAAAAAAATACAAAAAAATGTTGTATTTTGTAATTTCCTTTTAAATAATTTTTTTTAACGAATGGCCGTAAAAATAACAAAACAATCTAATTTCTCTTACTACCATCATTAAAAGTGGAAAGTTTTACTTTTGCGATGATGGAGGAGTTCGCAAGTAGAGGAATGAACCCTCGACGTGACGTTTGTGCGGGAACTCGACGCATTTATCCAATGGTTCGATGAACGTACAGTTATTTATTCGCTTAAATAATAGTAGAATATTTTTTTTACCATAAATCAATTTTCTTAAAACAATCCCTCGGTATGGAAACAATGAAGTTATATGATAATGCGGCGTTAGCGGGAATCCCAGCGAAGTGTGGGTACGCGGTGAGAAAGTAAATTACGAGGAACGAATCCGAACGAGTCCATCCCCGTGTCCCAAGTTTCCCATTGTCCGGGTAATTTATTTAGCAACTTTATAAAAAGTGAGTCCAATTTCGTTAATTCAATTATTATAAGTTTGCTTTATTACCATAATTTTGGAAGCTTTGTGATTCATAACGCCTTTTACGGGAATAACGTAAATCGTGAAGTGTGCCGGCAACTGAATATTTTGGCATTCGAAATACCTATATGTTACATTATTTAACCGACGCACTCCTTGTTTTGTTCAGTTACTTTAAGAATAATTCAAAAAACTATTATTTTATTTTGCTTTATAATTTCTTTAAAATATTGGTATTCACTTTGTGGCGTCATTATTAATAAATTAATTAAAAGTTACTTTGCAATAACGACTTTATTAATATATACATATTAACACGTTTCGAAAGCGAAGCTTTCCTCATCAGGACATACAGAACACTAAAAAATAATAATGCCAAGTTTACACAAATGATAAACATAGATCACAATAATGTACGAAGAGACAGATTATAAACATGAACTAAAATGGATTAAGCTAAGTAAGCAATTAATCAAAAATGTTAATAAAAAAATATTATAAAACATTAAATAACAAATTTCTATTAGAAGTTCAAAAAAATTATTATTAGTATTAATATGAACATAAATTCAAGAGAAAGCTATTTAAAAAAAAAATGCTTGATTATTTAATAATTTTAATTCACTATTAACGCTCTTTCTGATTTCTAAATTTTCAAATTTGTCTTAATGTAATTATTGTATTCTATTTTTATCTCTACTTGAAACTATTATTTTTAGTATTCTATATATTCCCGATGAAGAAAGCATCGCTTTCGAAACAAAGATATCTGTGCATATTAATAAAGTGGTGAATACAAAGCAAATTGTAAAATTAATTTATTATAAAGGTTATGATCTAAGTAGAAGAAAAGTGTAATTAAAAATAATATTTTTAAAAGCCCAATTAATGAAATGTTGAATGTTAGGATTTGTAAAACTTTTGTAAATGCTGTTATTATTTTTTTAAAAATTACTTGAATTAATTAACCATATTTTTTTCCAGGTCCCTTTAGTAAGGACAATTGTATTTAATATTTCAGACCTGAACACACACATTATTTTAAAATAAAAATCAATATTTATAGATTCCGCGTTCCATGGAAATCGAACCCTTGAAAGTGAAATGCGTAGATCCCAATTCTACGGAGGTCGGCTAAAAAAATTAAGTTTTATAAGAAATCCTAGAAATAAGTAATAATTTCCCTCGCCAATATTTAAAACTATTCCAGATAATGAAAAGATTAATGATTCCGCTTTATAACCAAAACGATAGGCCGGCGAGCTTAACCCATTCGCCATCATTAGTTAGCTGACGGATGAATCGTTTACATAATCACTGCAATAAATTTTCGTTGCGATTGGAGCCATTTTAAAATTAATTAATTCAATAGCGATCCGAGAGGAGGCGACTCCGGCGCTAGCGATCAGTCAGTGTCCACATCACTATTTGGGAATCATTCTTATTTGTCACAATCTTCACAATAAGGAACTCCAGAGAAAAATATAATGATTTTAAAAATATATATTATAAAAAACGGCTCTATACAAATCATCCAACTATTATTCACGTGAGCATTCTGTATTTGGATTAGTATGAAAATTTTTATTTGTCGATTTAGTTTGTATTTTAAATACGTATTTTTTTAGTTTTGGCAAATTTTTTACTTAATTTGGTTGACCTTAAGATCTATAATTCTTGTTCAATATAAACAACCATTATTCATGTTCAATATAAACAACTATTATTCATGAAAGAAATTTAATATATGTATGGAGTATTCATGATCAAACCAATTATCAATACGGATATTATGATAATGTTAATGGTCAATACTATTATTATTCTCTGAATTAAAGATTCTAAAAAGGTAAATAATTTTATTACATATGTTAGTTATGGTTTACTACGAATATAATATACAATTATGTACGGTAAAGCTTATCCTTGTTTTGACATTTGACATTCTAACCTCAAAACTGATCAAAACCGACCGGCCATAGATTCGGAGCGTTTTGGCGGCCTTTGAAAAATTGGAACTTAGAAAATTATTTTAGCTGTGAAAACTAACTTTAGAAAAAAACGAAATATACTGGTATTTAAGTTTGAACGTTGTTATTGATTTGGACTTCCTTATTAGATGGTACAACTGAATTAAATTTCGGACAGTTAAAAAAATTAAATTAAAGTTGCTATAAAGCGATTAAAAGACCTTTTACTCAGTATAACTTGTGTGAAAAGGTAGAAAGACGGTTACCACTTTGGGCATCGAACTCGTTCTGATCGACTACTAGTCAAATGTTTTACCCACAGGGCTGTCGACCACCTTCCATTACTATGTTTTTCAAATATTCCCCTTTGTTGGTTGGCTATCCAAAAATGGTTGCACTATTTTAAACAGCCCACATATGGGTACGTATTTGAGATATTTGTTTATTAAATACTACTAATTTAATATATTTGTCATCTATACTACCACTTTGATAAATTCTACAATTAATTGTTGTGGCTTGGTTAATGTTGCATTAATGATTTTGTTGCAAATTTTCATTTTAAATTTTTGCTCCAAATGTGTTCAGGAATCACTGATTAAAGTAAGTCAGGTACGTCTCTTGATCCCTGTATAAATACATAATTTTCTTAATGCTTCTTTAATGGATGCACTACAAACCGATTAATTATGAAATTTGAAGAAGACAAAAAGGTAAATGTTCTGTAAGAATTGTTTGAGACAACTTACGTTGTCCCCCAGAAGACTTCTTATTGAGGAGTTGAAAAATCATTTTTATAGCGCTATTGCTATTTTAAAGCAAAACAACTCTTGATGAGAATGACGTCGCGAGCTGAAATAGTTCCAATAACCTAGAAATTCCACATAAAAAAAAACTGTGCATATTTCAATTTTTTTCACAGTACAGGCCCTGAGGGAAATAATTTCCCTCAAGACCTATATCATGTTTGGGGATACTGTGTGGAGGGTCTTTTAGAGGATAGAAAGGAGTGAACATGAGTCTTGAAGAGACCCATGTTGTGGGAAGGAGGAAATACAGAGGCCGGCAGATCATTCCGCAGCATATAAATAGGTTGTATTTTAAGGAGTGAAGGAAATAGGGGTTTTCACCGCACTCAAGTGTACAAAATAAATAGGTACCTAAACAATTTTATAAATATGTATGGGCAGTGCTAATGATAATATTCTTAATTTACTAAGTAGAACACAAAAAATCCAGCATGAAGTCCCTGTAGGAACTCTAGCACTGATGAAATCTTCAACAAACTTAACATTATGTCAATAAAATAATTATACTCTAAAACAATGATACTTTACATTCATAAATTCAAAAACCAAGAAATAAAAACAAGCACACATATTAGAAGCACTAAATCTTAGAGTCAAAAATACATGCAACAAGGAACCACAAACACAACATTTGGACAAAAAAACTTCTTGTACAATGGTACTAAACTCTACAACAAAATCCCACTATCCTTCAAAAATCACAACAGACGTAATAAATTTAAAAATTAAATGAAACACTGGAGACGTTACATAGGGAGATCTGAAATAGAAAATATATTAACACCAAATACAGACTTAAACCGAAACAACTCAACTGCACTTAAAAAACCTCACCTTACGATTATTTTATTTTTTTCATCAATCACTTTAATCAATTTAATATTATGTAATTTTAAATTTTGTGAATGAAATCCTCAGAAGGGGAAATCCCAGAGAGGATATGATTATTTGTGATTTTGCTATAAAAAAAGAAGATACAAAACATTATTATTATTATTAGCCACCTTCTCTCAATAACTCTTTTTCAAAGTTGTTTATTGAAAACTAAAGTATCCAATTAAAATTATTAAAGGCTTTAATTTCTGAGATATCTCGAGTGATATTTTATCGTACTTTAGTTTTAATTGAAACCCGGGAACGAGATGGTCGGCGCTCTCTCATTTTTTGTAAGGGATATCCTGCAGATAATCTAGGCGACGCTTTGATCCACACCGGGTGTCGCTAAGGGGAAAATCAATAAACAATGATTTCTAATGATGACAAACACTTCGCGCAGTCTACGGGGAGACAAGAATCTCTTTGATCTCGCTACTCAGAGTGGGGCACCTACCCCAAGGACAGTCCCTACTCGGGAGGCCCTATCTACCGAGAGGATAGTCCCTATCGGGAGGAACTTCCCACAGAGGGGCGTGGCGCATCGACAAGGGCGGCGATACTACAGAGTTCGGGCTTCAAAAATTAAACCGGACTTTAAAATTTACGGACGAGAACCTTAAAATGTACGGGAAAAGGAAAGGAATTATGTACTTTGATTAGATATTTTGTTTGGGTTGTAAAGTGCGCTGGCGCCATCTTGACCTTTGAAACACGTACATTATTAAAATAAATAAGAAAGGCGTATAGCGTCTTGCGTCAATTTCCAACAAGTAATCAGTCTTAAAATTACTCATAGATAGACAAAAAAAACTGATAAAATTGCATTGCAAAATATGTGCCAATCCTACTTCAGCGGTACAATATTATACTCCTCTGCGACGGATTTAACACCTGGGGAACAAATCCTTCCATGTTTTTGATATATTTAGTACATTCATATTACAATATAAGCATAATTTGCTTGATGAAAACATTTGATAAAAAAAGGTGAACTTTATCGAATTTAAAAATATTACAATTAAATTCTACAAGTATTTCAAATTTTAACCGCTCGAGTCTTGATAATAAATGATAATTTTTCTTAAATGTGGATGGCAAACTTTTAAATGGCAATAAAAGCGTAAACACAGTTTAAATCATGTATATTATTATAATACAAAATGAGATAACATCACTTTAATAAGTTCATTTCGGGATGAGAAAAATATCTCTCAAAAAGACTCGAGGAGTTAAATATTGTTACAGCTGTTTCTACGTTCAAAGCCATTTTCAAACTGGGGTTAAGCCACATTGAGATGACTTACTTATATGATTTTATTTACTTCCACCCGATTTTAATTTGGACTGTGATTAAAATGATTTATTACGGATTAAATTGATTTACTTTGCAAATAATTGTGATAATTAAGAAAAATTCTGTTCTGTGAGGTATTTACAGTGAAAGCCGTTTCCCTAATATGGAGCGTTTTCTTGATTGTTTTATAATGACGTGAATGTTATGTAAGGCAACGAATTTAATGTTTTTGGTAAGTCTCTGAATTATTTTTAGGAATTATATTGTTTGGGTTTCGTGAATATACTTAAAAGTGGGGAATAAGTAAATCTCCTTACTATATTAATTAGCGTTATATGAGGATCATTCGTTCGTTTATTAATATCTAATTGCTCAAGTAAATTTAATGTATGTCCCTTTCTTTGTATATGCAGGGGATTAGACTTATTATTATATAATCGTATATGTTCATTGAATCTAGTTGAGAAAGCCCTTCCCGTCTGTCCGATGTTAATTCGTATATTTCACTGTTATTAAGTTTACCAATTAAACACATTAACAATAAAGAAACTATTTAACTCGGACTAAAAGTATCACTTATGCTGTTATATTACCTATTATAATATGTACCCACCAATCTAACATGTCTTGTAAATATCCATGTAAAAGCTTTTAACGGTTTAAATAAATTCCAATAGGCCACTCGGGCATTTATTCACTTCAATGCAACGATTGCCCGGCGTTTTATGTAGGCAAAACGTCGCGTAATGTTAATATCCGGGTAAAAGAACACTTAAGATGTCTCAATAATAATGGGTTCTCGGAATTTGCCAACCACCTCTTATAAACAGACCACACATTCAATAAAAATACAGGCAATAGTTTACTGCATAAAAATGGAATAGGCATTCGACTAGATAACTTAGAAGCGTTAGAAATAAGGAAGAGCCAAAAACATTAATATTATACTCATAAATAATAAAATAAATTTAAAAAAAGTCCAATTCTTAAATTATTCAAAATAAACAAAGTACACGCCCTCTCCGGTCAGGTACCTGCTGATCTCCCGCCCTTGGTCCTTTACTAGCCTATTTTTATCAATTTATAACACATGTGTATCTTAGTTCATTGTTTAGTATTACACTGCCCTGAAGAAGCTACGGTAGTAGTGAAACCCGGTCGGCAAAAGTATGTAACAAATCAAAGTGACGTAAACAAAGTTATTGTTTTATTTTTTAAATTATATAAATTCCTTTGATTTTTTTGCAGTTTAACAGATGACTAACGCTCCTGGGGATATTATGGGGATATGTGGACAATGCTACATTGGGAATATTGTATGTGTAATTGTGTAACCAATGCAGCTTGGGTTATGTTGTGTGGCCCTTGTTGCTTAAAAATATTGTGCGGTCAATGTTGAACGGAAATGTTGGATGGTTGTTACTACTTGTGGAAAATGATGTCATGGGAAATTCTGTGTGATTGATGATACTTCCAGAATATTGTGTGGCTAATGACATTGCGAGAATGTTGGAAGGCCAATTCTTCATGGGGAATACTGTGCGACTGATGATACTTCCGGAATTTTGTGTGGCTAATGACATTGTGAGAATGTTGTAAGGCCAATTCTTCTAGGGGAATACTGTATGGCTAATGATACTTCAAGAATACTTTATGGCTAATTATACTGTGAGATTTTTCTGCGGCCAATGGTAATTATGGAATTTAGTGTGGTTAATGCTGCTTGAAAGGCGTTGTGTGGTCAATTATTCTTCGAGAAAATTGTGTGGCTAATGATATTTTGGGCATTTTGTGCAACCAATCTTATTAAGGAACATTGTATGTCTAATGCTACTTGAGGAATATTGTGCGGCCAATCTTATTGGGGAATAGTGTTGCGGCCAATGCAACTTCGGAAAGATTGTGTGACGAAGGCTGCTTGGCTAATGTTATGTGGTAGTAAAATAAGGAAGAGCAGTGGAAGACTTACTTTCTTTTTACCTCCTGAATGAGATGTGTAGGACCCGCATAAGAAAAAAGATTGTAAATATTTAGTCACCGGCACAAAGGGACGCACGACTATTGTGATTTGCGAATCCTCTTGAGAAAGGCATTTGGTAGTTTAACAATAGAAGTGGTGTTGCTCTGAGCGTACTTGACTTATGGCACCAGCTAGTATGGTCGGTCACTGAGGTAGCGGGTGGTGACATAAGCGGTTGCTGAGTGTAACTGTTCTTGCCATGTAGTGGTAGGTCAAGGTATCCAAGGGAAGACATGTTGTCCATTCTAACATTCGCCCGCTGTGCGTACGCTCTTTATAGGGCGCGCGGCGCGGCCGAACATTATGTGGACGTGTTGTGAAATCTCGGCTGGGTATTGCATTTGTGGTGTAATATTGACTCGCTTTCTCATTTGCGGAGAAATATAGGCTCTTGGCTCGGTGTTGTGAATTACCAGCTCTTGGTTTGGTTATTGCACTTGTTGTGCAATAATTTATATTTGGTTTTAAGAAATATATTTTATTTGTTTAAATGAATCCACTCTGTAGACACGTTCGATACACCTCCTTTGAACTTGATTTGATTTCATTGAACGATAACCTACCCTTAACTGAGTACGTTAATTTTAGAGTGGTTAGAGGTTTATTATTTACGAAGCGAGTAATTCGCATTCCACACCAAAATCAAATTAACATATTATTTGTGTTTAAAATAACTATTTGCCTTTTCCCAATCAGTGTTCGAAAAACGCAAAACTTCATAATATTATTTACCATTCTCTTTGAGCACAGTGTTATTTCAAGCACAGCTCAGTGCGTATTTCACGAATTTCGGAACGTTTAATACAAAGCTATTTGCAGTTGCATTTATCTTCATAACGTGGCGGAGGGAAAACCCACCTGCTTCGGTAAACCCGCAAAACCTTACCAACCCCTGCGGCTAGGGGCAGCCAGTGCATTATTAAATTTAATATCATAAGAGGCCCGTGCAAGAAGCATTCCACTAGATTTGCGGTTCATAGAATATGTACGATGATACCTTTGTCTAGAAACAGCTGATGCAACACATACATTTGGGTTTCTAAAAAGCCTTCTGTTATGTACACTTTGAATGACACCGTTGCGATTTCGTTAAAAAGGAATGTCAAAATTTTGATGACGGGCGTGGATTTATTTTACATTTGTAATGTTTATTTAATGATTTAAAGTCTATTCACGTCTAGCAGCACTGCGCAGTGCAGAACGGCACAGTACATTCACGACGAAATTAGTTGCTAACGTTGTTTATGAGTACATGCACATTAGAGGGTACGCAAGTGAAACGTATTGGCACATGCACAGGCCAGCACCAAGCGAGATCGTCGGCTAGAATAATTTGACGTTGCTGGTGGTCACCGGTGACCTCCACTTAGTTTGAATACATCACCGTTAGAACCGCCATGTTGACGTCACCGTCACTTGGCGTCAATAGACGCAGATATTGGTAAAACCAAGAAGATCGATAATAAAAAACTTATTAAATTGACCAGGGAATATATTAACATAAATATGAGAATAGGATTATAAAATCCTCAAACATGTTATGGCGGACGCTAACGCTCAGATGACAGCCATACTCGCGTCTGTGCTGTGTCTGCGCTGTGCTGCACGGTGTAATGTGAATACTCGCGTCTGTGCCGTTCTTGCAATGCGCGGTGCCGGTAGATGTGAATAGACCTTTATAAGTATTAAGAAATTACAAGGTTTCTGAAAAAAAACTCACTTTTTATTCTACTTTATTTTAGAAACAAACATACGAGTATATAAAATGAGTGGTGTAGAAATTACAAGGTTTTACAAAATTATTTCAAGAATCGGTACCAATGAAATGTCTCTATGGAATATAGTGCGTGATTATTATTAGTACAATATGCTAGGGAATGATACATGGTAAAAATAAAATGGTATAAGAAAGATGTGTATAGCGTATAAGTATATGTGTATGTGTGGCTGTGTGTGTGTGTGTGTGTGTGCATGAACATGTATGTGTACCTATGTATTTGAATTGTGCTATGTAGTGGAGTGTTGTGATTGCGCATTGATTAAGTTACGAGTTATAGTTACGACTGGTGTCACAAAGTATACAATAACGGTTATGTTATTTGCGACGTATTTTGTTGCTGATCACAATATGTTGCAAAAGCTGAAACGCACCGAGAATCGGTAACTAACAAAACGTGAAAAATTCAAAATGGCGCTGATCGATGATTTGATGTTTTTTCATGCGTACAAAATATTCATCCGAAATATTTTAGTTCCAAGTGCTCCCAACCGTCCGGACCCTATGGAGCTACGGCATCCACAATTGGGGTATGTTGTGAGGGTGACGATAGTCGGGAATGGATGATTGGGAAGAGGAGGAGGAAAGTGAGGAAGTATTTAGCTATTCAGATCTGGTCTCCAAACACGGCTCAAGCCATTTCAAAAAATGTTTCGATTTTGAATGTTGGTATATCATCAGGGTGATAATGAGAGTATCTCTCACTCTGGAACGTGGCGATAATATACTAAAATATATATATAAGCATTTAAAAAAAAATGAAACATGAAACCGAAAAGCCAAAGATGAAAGTAGCAACTGGGACTTGAACCAAAAACTTCATGGTCTATCTGGGACCTCGAGCTCTAATCCGATGAGCTACAGCTACCCCAATCCATTCCGTCATTTTTATCGATATCATACTCCGATTTCTAAGAACTGTCAATGTCATTAATTTATTCCATATATTTTTGGCGGTTACATTTTAATCATGACTAAAAGATACTACCTAATATATTTGTAATCTTTTACATAGTGTCGCGGATAAACCTATGCAATTTTTATTTCCACGTGACATCTGTTGGCTTTTTTAAAAGTCCAGGATAAATATTCAAATTTGGAATCACTTATTGAAGCTTTTAAACCTCATTATTATATATTTTGTTCCAGTGAAGATGATATTAAAAATAATAACTACGAGAACTATAATATATTATTTGAAATGAGTTATTTGTGAAACAACACAAATTAATTAAATCAAATTTATTTACCAATGTTGTAATTTGAGCTCGCGACCTCTGGATCTGAAGTCGAGAGCATTATTCCTCGACTACGAAGGATATTAATTATTGAAAAAAAAATACCTTTCTAGGTAGATTCTCCATAAATATATCTAATATATATGGTTCCTATTTACATGGATGTTCAAACTATATGTACAATGCATTGGACCCGAGAACGTGATGCCGCGTTAAAATATACAGAATATTAATTTGATGTAAATGCAGATAATATTATACAGGACTATACTTACCTGGCAGATAAACACTGTTTATTATCGAAATTTATATACAGTTCTGCAGGCAGAGCACATAATATTCGAAAACACGTATTAGTGGAGATATTATTTAATCCTGGTATTAATTTTATACATTATTTTTCTTCTTGCTCGATTTCATGAAAGGAAAAACATATTTTATTTTGGGTGGAACAGTACAAGGGTTTGATTAGAATTTATCTTCCTAAATGTGGCGTTGCAACACAATTCCACATTATACGTGCAATGTGCCCGCGGTGGTTTCCATGTCTAACGTCCTCGGTAGCTACTTACACGTGAACCATGAATGCCATGAGCGAGGGGCGGTTTAAAAAATGAGCCATGCAACACACCGCTCCCCTGTGATTTACTCCCCTAACATATTACTGAGAGATGGGACTTTTTATTTCATTTTATGTCTTCCCTGTAAATAGAAAGCACTTCAAATTAAACGCATTGTTGCTCCTCTTCAACACAAAGAAGTGTAGTAGTTTTCAGTAGTTTGAGAGATCGCTAGATAATTTAAATATTTTCCCCGAGTTAATTCTACCTCCATTTGCTATATAAATAGACTGAAGCTAAATGCAAGCAAAACTGAATTTATGTGGATTGCTACACCCAAAAGACAGTATTTAATTGACAATAGTCCAATAACAGTCTCTGGAGCAGCGATTGGTCATGACTCATTTTGTTAAGAGCAGTCACAGTACGAGCTCAACATTTTCGTACGACTCAAAATTACGCCTCAATTGAACGACGGCACATTTAAGAGCCGGCACATATTAAGAGCTGACTACCAGTTCAAACGACTCCCAGCGTATAGTTGTAGGTACAAAATGTCCATGTGCTGGACTGTTAGTAGCCGTTCACATACTTTACAGTACCTAGATACGTGTAAATGCGATAATTATTCTTTATCTGCACATACGAAAGTGTGAAGCCTTAAAAACAACTTCTTTAAGATGCATCATGGCACCAAATACCAAATGCAAGTCCCACGGTCCTGGGCATAATTTAGCTTTGTAGAAATTAGATACGTATACGATGATTTTATGTAAACAAATTAGAACAAAGGACCTTATTTAATGATGCGTAATCGCAGAAATGCGCAAGAATACTATCGAACATCTAATTTAGATAAATAGACAATCTTTCTAAAGTGGTTCCTAGGCTTGAAAAAAGGAGTCACAGTTCAATTGAGCCGTGGTACGGTATACCAGGAGTCGCACGCTCACGGCTCATCGAAATGAGCCGACACAAATGAACGGCTCATTCATGAACGACTCTTCGATACTCTGGAGTGGATATTATTGCATTAAAATCCGTATGTTTTCTCGGTGTTTACTCGGACCAAAATATTGTTTTAACGAATGCTCAACTTGGCAATATGGAGAAGTTAAGTGTATTTTTTCTAAGACAATTGAAATCATGAAGAAGATGTTCCTCAACATATTCCGCCAAAACTCTGTTGGTTAATGCTCTAGTAGTCTCCAGATTGAACTACTGCAATAGTTTGCATGCTGGTCTGCCTAATGTACATTTGAACATACTGCAAGGAGTGTTCAACACAGCAGCTCGTCTAATATGTGGTGTCACCAAATACTGCCACATCACTCCTCTTTTACGTGATTGTCTAGTTCCGAACCATAGAAAGAGTTCAGTTTAAAATTGTGGTATTCGAGTATAAGGCACTGAACGGGCTGGAACCATCATACTTGACTGATCTCTGCGTGAAGGACAATCTTACTCAGACAACTCACGCTCCGGTCGGCCGAGTCTGATCCGTCTAACAGACTGATTGAACTCTCTCGTATGAATGCTACCAAATTTGGGGACGGAGTGTTCAACGTACTGGGCCCACATTCTTGGAATAACCTTCCATTTGGTTTGGAGTCAGAAAGCAATTTCGAAACCTTTAAGAAAAGTCAAAAACATATCTATTTAAAAGGGGTTAAAAACTTTAACAAGATGTAAAGCGCCCCTGAGGTGATTTTAGTCACTAAACGGCGATCAGACAAATTGAACATTTATTATTATTAAAGAGACGAAGGATCTGTATCTCATAGTATTTACTTATATATTAAATCGAAATCACATTATAAAACATTTACAGCAATATATATACATACATATTTTTAAAACTTTAGTGTAAATGCAAGTATTTTAGTTTTTTATTATTGTGACAGGTGTTTCGGCGTTCAAGACCATTTTCAAACTGCGGTTGATTCACATTGCGACGACTGAGTTATATGATTTTTTTACTCCCACCTAATTCTAATTTGTACGGGTGTTTTAAATAATTATTTACTATCGGTAAAACCGATATAGTTAAAATTCTGTAAGGTTTTTAGATACATAATGTGTTTTCCCCGTATTAAATGACAATGTTTTATTAATTGATTTATTTAAATGTTTTATATATAGATATGATGTCAATACATAGACCAACCGATAAAACGTACAATGACCCCTATCGACAAGCTCTGCAGCAGATCTGATTGAATTTTTATTTATTTTGTCTTCATAAATCAGAATATATAATAGAAATGTATTTTTTATGAGCGGATTTTTTGCTTAGTGGTAATTTCAACCAACGAACCTTTAGTGGGAAAATTTAAATGGAATAATAATATTGCAGCGTTCTCCACATAATGTGATTTTTCACAAATAGAAAATAGTTGAACAAATTTATGGGTACAATAATAGATGCATTTTAAAATCAATGTGTCGGGTAGGAAAAGGGCATGGAAGGGAAAGAAAATTAATTAATTAAGGTGAATGGGAATTAACCATTATTTTGCTGGTGGAAAAAAGAAAGAAAATTCTTCACTTAAGTCTTAAAATATTCTTTGATTCTGGATTTCGATTTAAAAAAACCAAGAGTTAAAATACACAATGAATGTAAAAAAAAACATTCTTGTGAAGATATTTCACAAAAACAGCGCAGTTGAAGTTTTTTTAAAATTTATTTCAGCTGGGAAAACTTCCTCCGTTTTTTTTTGATAGATCACTGCCCTGACTTTAGCTTTGTTTAAGAACAGAATTCAATAATAGATCTCTTTCCCCTTTATAATTACTTTCTGTCTATAGGCCCTTGCTTTAGATAGTGAAACTTTGTGTAGCACTACAAATAAACTTCATTGAAGAGAACACGGCGGCAGGAATGAGGATGAGCACCCCAAAAATAGAAGTTATGGTTATAGGAAGAGACCAAACTCCGTGTAGCATCTTCAAAACAGGTTGACCAATTTAAATACCTTGGGGTTGAATTCTCAAGCGATGGCCGGTAAGACTGATAAATTGACCGTAGAATAGGTGCAGCAAGCGGTGTGCTGCGTCCTTTTTATAGCTCAGTGATAAGGAAAGCTGAGCTAAGTATCGAGAAAAAGTTGGCAGTGTACAAATCAGTGTATCGCCCCACGCTTACTCATGGTCATCACTAGCGAACTATGGACAAGATATACACAAGGCGTCATGAACACACTCCGAGTACAATATAACCACGCTTACAGGGCGCTGTTCGGCCTCCCTTGGCGATGCAGGGCCTCGCAGATGTTCACAGAGGGAAGGGTGCATGGGTTCGCTGCTTTGATGTGCCACAGAATAGCCGGGACGAGTCGGTGCTATCGGAGATCGGAAAACACTCTTGTCCAGGCCGTCGCCCAGTGGCAGGGCGCGCCCCTACATCGTAGATGGTGAATTTCCCTCAGGCCACTGTAGCATAAGTGCTAGATATGTTATTTTAATTTTAATTTATTTTTTATATTCTATTTCTACATCATGTAATTTTTTTAAATTTTTTAAATGTATTATTTTTATACGGCAGACAGAGTATTGCACTCACCGCTTTGTTCTGCTGAAAAAAAAAAAATAAAAAATTAATATTATCTGGATGTTGAACGAGCTCCTGAACGTTCAAGGTCCAAGCTTCCGAAATGAGATTTTTGAGAGGAGTTTTAGGAGTCACGAGATGGGATCGAATAAGAAGCTCGATGATCCGGGAGGAGCTTAACATCGAACCACTGTTACTCTTCATACTTGGGCACGTGTTAAGAATTCCAGAAGGTCGAATTCCACTGAAAATTCTAAGTGCTATTCCAGAGGGAAGACGTCCTGTAGGCCGCCACAGACACAGGTGGGAGAAGCAACTCCAGAGGCTGTGGTAGGGAGGCTGGACCTACTATGGAAGGATGCTGTTAACGTAGCACATGTCAGGGATGCCTGTAAGGGCCTTGTCGATGCGACGGGTCCCTGACTCGAGTAGAATAAGGGAAAGAAGATGTATGTATGTATGTATGGGTCTTGTTTAGGCAAATGACGTAAGAGGCACAACAAATTTAATTTTGAGGACGGAATTCATATCATATCATTCGTGACCTATAACCTTTATGAATTTTGGCTGAAATCGTCTTGACATTAGATGTTAGACCCGTATCAGTGAATTTCGGCTTCACTGTGAAGTTTTGACAGAATTGTTACTATTTATTGACAGGTATATTGAAGCACTTTAATCCAACAGGGAATACTCTGTCTATTTTAACATTGTTTCAAAGAAAAGTGCTATAATTAACGTTATTGAACGCTTCGGCTTCCGTTCTCAGTCAGGGAACAAGCCAAGTTTTGTATATACTCGTATAACAAAACATCGCACATAGGCAAGGCCAGTGCGTGGGTATACGTGTGTATTAGTTAGTGGTAGTAAAACAGAAGTTTTTATCGAATTAACATTTACTACAATACATATTTATCATTTAGTATATTTATCATTTACAAAGCTAATAAGACATTTGTAATGTTTTTCTTAGTCCCCTTCACTAGAGGTTCCTGTGATGAGGCGGACTAGGTTTTATTTAAAAACTGATTGGTTTTAACCTCCTAGAAGTTCTCTCAATGATGCTAGATAACTTCTTCTTTGATTTCTTTGAGTCAGGTTTTGATTTGATTTTTGAAATCCTTTTATGTTTTACGTTTTATAACCGGTGAAAGTGAATTATATTATATAGCTAAGCGGAGAGATATTTATAATTCCTTTGTCCAAAGGCAGTTTTAAATTTAGGAATACATTTATCTTTATATTCCTTTTACAAAATAAGCGAGTTTTTATAGTAGTTTTAAGGAAATAACAGTTTGTTTGCTTGTTTTTTTTTTTTAATAAATTTTTAGTTTTGATAAAAATCCATATTAGTCCTGTACTATGTTGCACAATTAATTTGTGTTTCTTCCTCTATAATATGAGTTTTCGAAAGACTCAAGTACACTTCTTACTTTATCCAAAAGGACTCACTGCATTGAATCACCGGAATGTCATACCGACGCACAGTGGTGGTTCTTTAGCGTCATTGGGAGTTCAATCTATGATTAAAAAAAGGAGAAGAAAATTTCCCTATATTCAAATTCTTTATTGGTTTTTTTCATAATTACTATTCATATTTTTCCATAGGTCTAGAGAAATCTCACTGCATTAGAGATTAGTGACATAACAACAAAATACAAATAAGCGATTCATTAAAGTGTCTTTTGCTAATATGTGAATATAATGACGTAGGTTATAAAAAAATATTACAATTTACCCTAGAAATTTAACGATTTTTTAAAATATAAAAAATGTAACATCTTCAGTAACGAACTTATTTTAATAACAACAAAAAATACAGTAATCTTTAAAAAAATGGAATTTTTCGAAAAAATTAATAAATTCTTTGTGTTAATAAATTCTATAGTCGCTGCGCACCCAGGCAGCTAACAGATTCCTAAAGATTTGCACGCTTCCATGGTTTGCCACTGTAGCACTATAAGTATGGGATTCTATGTTTATTCTATATTTCTTAGAACAGAAAGTTTCATAGAAGCTGAATTTAATACGCACGTGTGTGATTCATTTCTGACTCACTCCCGTGTAGTGTTAATAGGGACGGCTTGATGTTTTAGCACTGAATTCGAATGGCATGCTGTTTTAAAGTGTAGCGAAATTGTAATGAAAGTTCGCCTTAATATGTTATCTTTTTTATGGGAGTTGTCTGTAAAATTTCTATAACTCCGAAACAGAATGTAAAGATCTTGGCTTTTTCCTAGATAGAAAACACATATTTAATTAGCACATTGAATTAATCGTTCATAAGTTATACAAATGTTTAGTTTTTATTTATGCGTAAGCAAAGTGTTCAGGAGCCCAGAACAATCAATATGTTATATTTTAAACTAGTAAGAAGTCCACTGGAATATGCCTCACCAATTTGGAATCCTCAATATAATGTGTACATTGATAGTAAAGAACGTATGTAAATTAAATTTATAAAATATCTCACGAAAAAATTTAATAATAATTTTCAATGTATCTCTTAATCTTTGGAACACAGGCAAAATTTCTAAACAACAATATCGATTGTACCGAGCTTCTGTCCTTAATTAATTTCAACATACTTTTGAGATGTACCCGCCATACAGCACTATTCCACACGCATAGTTACAAAATAAATGGAGCTGCAAATTCACCAATTAAACCTCCTCTTCATTCATTCAATAATATTTACTAAAACAACTCTAATATTGATAATTTTCTGATTCACTGGCCACATTTAAAAGGAGAATCTTGACAATTATATAAACTGCACAATGCGAATAGGTATTTAATATGGCATCACTTTTATATATATATAAACACATTCACACATACACACACTTATACATTACACATTTATAAATAATAATTTACAAGGAAAAATATCATAGGTAACTGGGTGCGCTGGTCCATAAATTATCGTTATCATAAATTAAATAATTACAATTGATTTGCTCAAATACGTAGGGGTAAAATAGGAAGGGTAAGATGGGATCCAAAGACTTACCCCCGATCCTTATTTCTCCACAAGCCTCTTTGGATATCGATGCACCAAGCACATAAATAAAATAATAAAAAAAACACGGACGATATTCATCTGCGGTGGGATCACAATCTGATAGATCGCGGCGGTTACAAACACAATACAAATATTGCGGCGGGTTACGAATGATGCGGTCAATGGATTAGGTATGGATTACAATTGGGTAGGTTTATCAGGATGCACTTTATTCTGCACATCAACTTTAAGTCTATACAAGATGAACTGTTGCCGGCGCAACCAATACCCACTATGTAATTTTAATTTCTGTTAATTGTGTTTCACTGTAACTAATGTAGTGTTTTGTTTCTTTAAGAAAATAAATAAATAAATAATAAACTTTAGAGAAAATCGCCACTGCCTACGTGTAGTATGCTAGGAAGGAAACTTCAAGTATCCTGTACTGTTTTAATAAATAAAATAAAACTGATTGAGCGATCAGTAGATACAGTGTTCTTTAATTGCAATATAAAAGTACTGCATCACGAGTGACTCTCCGTACGTATTTAATAGTTTATTTTACGAGCACAGTATGCTCTACTGCAGAATACACTATCACGAAATAAAGTGCCAGTTGAGCTGGAAACAATTGCATCGAAAACCTGGATGCTTTTAGAGCAATTGCAATTGGCCGAATGTTTTCGTGGTCGGGCCAGCGTGGTAGCGCTCGGGATGGATAACGACTAGCGGAGACTGGGGGGAGCGAGGAGGTTTAGGAGGTGGCCGACGTCTTATTTGGTGAACAGATTTACTGGGCAATGGCCGGTGGCCAAGTTTGTTTCAGATTTCACAGCTAAATGTTCGCACCCCGGGGATTTGCGGGGTTCGGATTACTGTTTGCGGTTGTCCAAGTTAACGAGAAATGGTTTAAGTACTAAGCACACCCATTAAAATACCAATTAAAGCAGATGTTATTGGACAGTCCAAGAATCGATGGATTCAATGCTTACAAAAGCGAGTAATTTTTTTATTTCGTCGATGTGTCGAGAGCTTTTAACATCGCTTTAGTCAGAAAACCATGCGGAAACTCGGGAGAGCTCGGATATTTACCTCATTACTTATAATGTGCCAAGTTCGCTCGAGGATTTATTTAAAAAAGCGAGGCGGATTTATTCATTTGACAATTATGTGATCCACTTAATTCATATTTATTCTGTCTGATTTATATTTATTTATTTATTTCATCAAACGATCAAAATATAAACCTGGGGCCCTAGCATGGTCTACCTTCACAATATCGGATTGATAGGCTTAAACGACAACGATTTTATATCGATTTGCCGAGCACGGTTGCGCTCGTTAGGCGTGTCGACAGCCAAGCCGGTATTGAAATTGAAATAAATGAGAAATTGCCCCACGATAGCATCACTGGCGGGTATTGTCTATGGATTGGTATTCCTAATCATCAAACGTGCATATTTATTTATTATATTATACTCGTACATATTTAGTTAGTTACAATAGTCACACAGGTGCAAAACATATCACAGTAGGTACATATATAACATAGATAGCCTTTATGAAACGCAACAACTAAATAATTCATTTGTCCAGCGAACAAATACAGGAATAACGTAGTGTAAGTACCATTCCAAGTAATTAGCTGCAGTCGCGAATATTCAAAACATACCTCACATTCACTAATACTCATACTCTAGACACATACATTAATCATTGATGGGGATGTGTGCAATAATCGTCTGTTTGTATTTGTATTCCGAGTAGATGAACATATCTACTATGTCTGAAAATATAATACCTTCTGCGTGAAGTCCAGGTATAGAAGAATTTTTGAATTACTCAGTCCTGAAATTATTGTTTCACTTGAATCAAATTTTAGATCGAGTAGTTCTAGTTGGAATATTAAATTTAATTAAGCTATAAATCTATCGAAAATATCGAATGAGTGTTTACTAAGATACCATAATAATATTATTGGTTAAAATTATGTTCAATGATTAAAAATATATTAAAATAAGGTTTAAAAGCTTCAATAAGTAATTCCGAAAAAAAATCCTTGATTTGTAGAAAAAATCAACAAATGTCCCAGTTAAATAATACTCTGATAGGTATATTCGAGACACTATCTAAGGATTACAAATAAATTCTTACAGAATCTTGTAGTTATAAAAGGTAGTAATCAAAACATGTATGGGAAATAATTGAGGTTGATTTTGACAGTTCTCAGAAGTCGGGGTATGATACCGATAAAAATGACGGGATGGATTGGGGTAACCGTAGCTCAGTTGGTTTAGAGCGCAGGTCACGGATATACCATGAGGTCCTGGGTTCGAATCCTAGCTGTTATTGTTATTTTATCATTTTCTGTGTCTTTTCCGTTTCATGTTTCGATTTTGGGAGTTGTTAAAATATTAAAAACTCCGAAAATTTAATATTTTAGTATTAATTTTTTTTTGTTGTGCGAATTAAACATACTAAATTCACCTATTTTAATATACATTGGTAATCCGTATGTATTTTTGAACACTAAAATGGAATAATGTTATTACTAAGTTCTGCAAGTATTTTTAGTTTTTATTATTGTGACAGCTGTTTCGGCGTTAAAGGCCATTTTCAAACTGCGATTAATCCATATTGTGACGACTTATTTGTATGATTTTATTAACTATAAGAAATGGTTATCTTTAAAAAACCATCCAAATTAAAACTGGGTGAGAGTAAACTAAAAATGGAGTTAATTGGTTAATGAGGTCTTTAGCCATAACTCGTGATATTCTTAACAACAGAACAACTACCTGAATTCCGTTTCTCCAAGCTCAAATGGATTCAATTGATCACGCATACGACGTTCTCCAATTCTACGAGCTTCATTAGTCTACCTCCGTTACTTTTGCATATTTGACAGTTAACCGAAACTTATCTGCCACCCAAGAGAGGCCGCGCTAAATTAGGCGGGCTTTTGTCTACCGGCTGTCGGAATATTTTATATCAATTGTTGACCGTGCTCGCACATACTGCCTAATGCTGCCTAATAGCCATATCGTATTGATATATGTTTTTTATCAATTGACCATGCTAGGGCTCCTCGCAGCGATATTAATATTCATATTGCATATATTTTTACACAGGAAAGACTTCTAGAAATTTCAGTATTAGGGTTAAGGAACACCCAAGGTGTTTAAATAATAACAATTATTCAGAATTTTCAAATCACATTTTAGAAACCGATCATTCGTTTGATATAAATAAAGATTTAAAAAAATTACATACAAATACAACCGGTTTTCAATTAGACAAATTTGAAATTTTAGAAATCAGAAAAATAGTGAATTAAATTTAATTAATAATCTTTTTTTTTTAAATAGTTATATCTTGAATTTATTTTCATATTATTATTTAAAATAAAAATATTTTATTTTTCATTTTCTAATATAAATTTGTTATTCAATGTTTTATAATAATTTGTGATTAATTACTTACTTTGATCAATTTTTGTTCATGTTTATAATTTGTCTATTCTTACATTATTGTGTTTTATTTTTATCACTTGTCTATACTTGATATTATTATTTTTTAGTATTCTATATATACCCGATGAAGAAAATATCGCTTACGAAACATGTAGATATGTGTATATTAATAAAGTGGTGAACACAAAATAATTTTTAATTTATTTTAAAATAAATATTTTTTAAAACATTTAAATATATTATCGAAATCGAATCCTCTACCTCCCGTCTAAGTGTTGGATGCGTGTTTCACCAATCCATGCATGTTGTCAATGTAAAGAAATAAAAACAACAAAAAGTTTGTTTTCAAATTGTTTCCTTCGCACATTATATGAAAAAGTTAAGATTAAATATCCCACTTTGAGCTCACATTTATTTTTACTCGACATAGATTTCTAATTAATCCTCAGTACTTTCACAAATTTATTTCTGAAAAAAACCTTTTGATGAGAGACATAATGTTTTTTTCTTTCACGAACCTTCAGATTTAAAAGCCCTATATATTTTGGTGTTTTTTTTTTCAATCTGCTGTTCGAGGTGCTTATTTTGTTGTTTATTTGTTTCAGGTAAGCACCACCCACATAAAGGCTGCATTATTGCTGAATCAGATGATTTTAAAAGACGGTAAGAATAATATTACTTCGGTAAAAAATGAAAAAAGGATATTTTAAACAGGGAAACTTATGAAATATTTTATACCAATTAGCTTAATTACACCTCCCTTTCTCGGGAGTGGCCATGGCCCTTTTTAAAATGAAATTAAATTTAGTAATCTCGCTTCGGAGTATGGAAACTTGAAAGGTCGTTTTAATAATTGTTTCATTAATTGGACGGATTAATGCAGGAGGCATTATTTCAATTAGAGTTCAAAGAGACCGTTATATTTTGCCGGCCTTTGTAACGACATCGTTGTTAAATAAGTAGGACCTAACTGTGGTAAACTGTTTTTTTTTGTATAAACATTTTATACTAACTTGATGATAATCAGATCAGGTGAATAATACACTTAGTTAAATGTTATAAGAAAATATTTTTTGAGTATTATATTTCTTAGTTTGCTTTGTATCCTAGTGAGGGAAGCTTCGCTTCCAAAACATATTGATGTTTACATATTGACATTGATGGCCTCCATGTTCGAGGGGTAAGGGGTCGCGGGTTCAAATCCCGGCGTGCGCAAGTAAATTTTATTTAATTAATTTGTGTTGTTTCACAATTAATTAATTTTAAAATAATATAGTATATTTGCGCACGTTCCAGAGTGGAAGATACTCTCAGTATCGCCCTGGTGAAAGACCACCATTCAGAATTGAAACGTTGCTTGAAATGGTTTTAGCCGTGTTTGGTGACCAGATCTGAATAGCCAGGTATTTCCCCACCTCCATCTTCCCCTTCTCCTTCCCCTCCCCAAAACCTTCAGCTTCACAACAGTCCCCAATCGGGAATGCCATAGTTTCAATGGCTCCAGACGGTTGGGAGCAGTTGGGACTCTTGTGCGGTATTCATAAAAAAAAAATCAAACAGCGGTTTAATAATGACACCATAAATTCATTTTACATTTATTGAAGAAATTAAAATCATTATAATCATTTATCTATTTGAAAATTTGTTTTTCACGAATTCCTATAGTATACAAATACTATATGTTTATGGTAGGGTGTGTCAAAGGCTGTTGAGTAAATAATAAAAGTACCAGCGCTTACGAACACATCATGCTTTATCCACATTTGTTTTGCTATTCGTAATATAAAAGCTTGTTGCTTTTCTCTCTGCCATGCACTTATAATACGCATTCGTATACTATGTATTATGTAATTTTATTGTTGTTGTCATCTACGTTAAATCTGTATAAAAAAATCATTTAAATCTCATCAGAGCATTGGTAAAGAATACATAAATAAATAAAACTCGTTATGTGCACTATCGGCTACTATAAACCACGACTCCGATTTAACTTTTCCGCACCAATACGACTGAATAAATCCACAATATTTTTAATGTTTAAAGAAAAATATATGTGATACCACAGGAGAGTCCCAACTGCCACCAACTGTCCGGAGCCAGTGAGACTATCGCATCCCGAATTGAGGTACGTTGCGAGACTGAAGGTTTTGTGGAGGGGGGGGGAGATGGGGAAGAAGGAAGATGGAGAAGTACCCGGCTCAATAGATTTAGTAACTAAATATGGCTAAAGTCATTTCAAGCAAGTTTTCGATTAAAATATACTAATTATGATTTTAAATGAATACATTTTGAAATAACACAATTTAATCAAATAAAATTTTCTTGCACGCCGGGGTTTGAACCGGCGACTTCCGTAATCGTAGCCAAGGATCATAACCAGTCAACCGAGGAGACAGCCGAGTTCCGATTTTGGATTTTAAAGTGTTTGTTTTCGACTTTTCACCTTCCACGTACATTCAAGAAAATACGTTGGAAAATCACAGCCTGATTTCGAAGATTAAGAAGGTTTTCATTAACAAACGCTGTTAAATTTAAATATTCCGGTAGAAAAAGAAACGAAGTAATTCCCATGTTACGAAATATTAATATAAAATGTAGCTTTTATTAGTAAAATAAAAAGAGGCATAAGGATCTTCAGACGTTTAATTGGACCGCTCCTCCATTAGGCACTCGAGAGTGATTCCGCTAAAAAGAAATGAAACAAAATGGCAGCCCCTAATGAAGGCAGTGATAAATACATCCTGGAAGTAGAGAGAACGAGTGCTGCCCTCTGTGGGATCATCGCAAGCACCATGAGGCAATATATTTATATGTCTATGAGCACGTGATTCAATTTCAACTGTCATTAAACCTTGTTCTGGTCGGCTTTTTGTGCTTCAACAAAACGTTGTTGTGAGTTAATTCAACAATGCTATGGCCCGTTGAATAAATACTTAAATCTTCATCAAAAACAGAACTTCTTTGTTTCAGCTGTAATTTGAAAAGTAACATTTATTAATCTTGTGGAATAAATATAAGTTTCCAATTTTAGAAAATATTAAATTCTATCCATAATCATACACAATTACGTAATAAATATGAACAATAATATTTTGAATACTGTTTCTTTCAGAGCATTTAAAACATGTTGCTAATAAGTTAATAAGTAAAAAAGAATGTGCCAATTTTTATCGTTATTTCAAAACCCCGATCAAATTATTTATGTTATATAAATTATATGAAGAAAAACAACACAATGAAAAACATGTTTTTAAAAAAATAATAGATTAAGTAAAATTTAATAATAACTACTATTGTTTTTTAATATTCTATATATTCCTGATTAGGAAAGATTCGCTTTCGAAACATGTTGATTTGTGTACGAGGTGTGTTCAAAAGAAAAGGTGAATTTTGAATTTTCGCGGGCTGTGTACACGTTAGTCACGTTTTTGGGTGTTCTTCGATTTTTTACTTTTTATTATTTTAGTAAAAAATCGAAAAACATCGATTTTTTGGATTTTTTAAGAAATGCTGATAAGGACATAGAAAAAAAAACAAATCTAAAATCTTCACTTTAATCGGACTGATGATGCCCCAGAAAACGGCTATCAAGTTCCGACCAAAACTAGGAAATTCCTCCATTGGATTAACAATTATTAACAATTTTTTTCTAAAAAGAATTATTTTTTTTTTGATTTTTTTTTGAAGAAATGCTGATGAGGACATAGAAAATAAAGCAAATCTAAAATTTCACTTCAATCGGACTGATGATGCCTCAGAAAACGAACCTAAATAAAAAAATCGAAGAACACCCAAAAACGTGACTAACCTTTCCAGTTGTCAAAAACAAACCACTGATCCAAAATGGCTGATAATGCTAACATATGATATACATATGTGTACCAACATAACAAAAAAAAATCGATAATCGACTGTACACAGCCCGAGAAAATTCTAAATTCACCTTTTCTTTTGCACACACCTCGTATATTAATAAAGTGGTGAATGTAAAGTAATTTTTAATTAAATTATTAATAATAACTTTTAATATTCATAAATGATTAAGAATTACTTTGTTTAAAGTATTATTTTTGGCACATTGTTTATCCTGATGAGGGGAACTTAGCTTCTGAAATATGTACCTAGATGTTTATATATTAAAACAGTGGTTTAAACAAATTAATTCTCATTAATTTTTGCACCACAAAGTGATTACGCATCTTTTGAAGATATTATTATTCAATTAAATAAACGGTTTATTTATAAAAAGAAGTTCTCCGAAACAAGGAATTATTATCACGCGTGACAACTGTTTCGCTTTCCGAAAGCATTATCAAACTGTAGAGAAACCACATACAGACGATCTATTTATATTATTTATGTGTAGATACTTATAATGAACTTTATGAGTAAATTGGCGATTGAAATTTTTTTTATTAGGTTATAATTTCTTACTTCTCAATTTAAAAAAAATGTTTATTAAATTGAATAATAAACGAATTAAAATTACTGTAATCACCAGTTTCTTAATATATATATATATCAACATGTTTCGAAGGCGAATCTTTCCTCATCAGGAATATACAGAATATGAAAAATAATAATGTCAATAATAATACACTTTGTGGCGTCATTATTAAAAAATTATTAAAAAAAAAACTTTGTTTACCACTTTATTAAGGGCGAGAGGGACGTCGGAGAGTTATTATTTATTAATTCAAAATAATGATAATATTATTACGCTATACGATAAACATAATGTTTTTAAATTAAAAATATTTTTTAAATATTTTATAAATTTACATAGGCTTATTATTTATCAAAATCTAATGAGAAATATTACTTTTTCTGACCGTCCCATTGTATGTTTTACAAAATATTTAAAATGCGAATATGATTTTTACAGTGGAGAAAAGTATTTTAAATCCTTTATCGTTGCGTTTTTGTAAATAAACATAACCAAAGATTTGTAATCCGCATTACAAAAAAAAACATTATAGTTACGTAGTGTTCATAAAAAAAATTAAACCACACACTGTTCTTTTTTTTTTCAATTTATCTTATCGACAAATTACAGAAAAACCTTCAGAGAATTTTTTAAGGATATTCAACTTTTTAAATGATTGTGTAAAACATGCGTAGAACGGTCAGAAATGTGTAATATTTCTGATTATATTTTGATAAATGCTAAGCTCACGCAAATTAAAAAAAACGTAATAAATATTGTTCTTTTTAAATACACCATGTTTATCGTATTGCATAATAATAGTATGATATTTTGAATTAATAAATAATAACTCTCCGACGTCCCTCTCCCCGTTAATATGCATGTTTCGAAAGCGATGCTTTCTTCATCAGGAATATATAGAATACTAAAAATGTTAATGTCTAAGTATAGACAAATGATAAAATTAGAACACAATAATGTACGAATAGATAAATTATAAATGTAAACAAAAATTAATGTTAATAAAAAAATATTGTAAAACATTGAATAACAAATTTATATTAGAAATTAAAAAGAAATTATTTTTATTATTAATATCAATACGAAAATAAATTCAAGAGATCGCTATTAAAAAAATGATTATTTATTAAATTCAATTCACTATTAAAATATATTATAAAGCGGTGAATACAGTAAATTTTCTAATTAATTTGCGTTATAAATATGGGAAACATGTGACGACGAATTATTTAAAGTACATGACGAACGACTTTTACGTCAAAACGAAAGAAAAAACAAGAACGTGTAAAACATTCGGCCTTAGTGGGGCGTTGCTACAACAGAACGCAATTTTATTTACAGATAAAATACCACGGAATGATCCCCGTTAGAACCGCAGTTAACATTTTATCGCGGCTTTTACTTTATTCGCTGCTATTTCGGGGCAAACTACCCTCAAATGGGTTATAGCGCTTTTTGCGTTTGGTCCGTGGTTTGCATTCTAAACAGCCCTGCGCAATGATTTAAAAAAGCATGATGAGGAAACGTTTTTATCGTAATACGGCCTTATCTGATAGGACATAATTCATAACGTAAGTATTAAAAGCATAAAACACGTAACAGTTTGATATGATAATGAGATAAATGTTTTATCGTAATACGGCCTTATCTGATAGGACATAATTCATAACGTAAGTATTAAAAGCATAAAACACGTAACAGTTTGATATGATAATGAGATAAATGTTTTATCGTAATACGGCCTTATCTGATAGGACATAGTCATAACGTAAAAATTAAAAAACATAAACACGTAACAGTTTGATATGATAATGAGATAAATGTTTTGTCATGTACGGCCTTATCTGATAAGGACGCGAATTCATAACATGTGAAGCGTATTAAAAAGCATAAAACACGCTTAACAGTTTGATATGATAATGAGATAAATGCTGTCGTAATAAACCTTATCTGATAGGACATAATTCATAACGTAAGTATTAAAAGCATAAAACACGTAACAGTTTGATATGATAATGAGATAAATGTTTTATCGTAATACGGCCTTATCTGATAGGACATAATTCATAACGTAAGTATTAAAAGCATAAAACACGTAACAGTTTGATATGATAATGAGATAAATGTTTTATCGTAATACGGCCTTATCTGATAGGACATAATTCATAACGTAAGTATTAAAAGCATAAAACACGTAACAGTTTGATATGATAATGAGATAAATGTTTTATCGTAATACGGCCTTATCTGATAGGACATAATTCATAACGTAAGTATTAAAAGCATAAAACACGTAACAGTTTGATATGATAATGAGATAAATGTTTTATCGTAATACGGCCTTATCTGATAGGACATAAT